>BMAO01020860.1:0-117205 GCA_019973975.1 Trichonephila clavata | reverse complement strand
TTTTGCTCTTGTTGGATAGTTAATGATTTCCATTTATTAAATTTCAAAAAATAAATGTTTCCTTATTTTACAAGAATCAGAAATGCATCAAGAAAGTTTTTAATCTAATTTTTACTTTCCAAATTCACATCTTATATCAAACATAAACATATACTTAAAGATTCAGATGTATGATTTTCTGAATAACATATCTTAAAATCTTTTGGCAAAGTTTATTTATTGAGAGGGAGAAAGAGAATTTTTTTTTTTGTACAATATTTTTCGAAGAGGAAAAATCATCAGAAGAAATAAATATTTTCTTTCTGACTAAGCTATTTCGAGGTTTTCATCCTAACATTTACCTTAAGAAACAGTGAACTTTTATAAACTTAATATTATTTTACCGAAAATTCCTGAAAATTATAAACATAAAACTTTCTTAAAAAAAGGTATGCAACACATTCATACGTGACAATTTTCATAAAACAAAATTTAAAAAAAATTCTAACTACTTTACGGTTTTTCCTTCATTAGTAAAATAAACCACACTGCCAGTGCAGAAAAAATATTTAAAATATTACCCTTTGTGACTCCGAGAAAAATCTTGACTAAACAATACTCTCTACCCCCGCAATTTTCAATACAAACGCCCACATTCTCCAATTCCTCTAGCCCACTCGTGCACCAAATAACAGAAGTCTAAAATGTCGTTTCCTGAGATGAGCACATCCAATAAGCACAAAAGGGTCCTTGGGGTCTACTTAATTCTGAATCTCAGGAGTCCAGCCGCAAATTGCGGGCGTGGCCCCGAAACTCCGCCTTCCGTGACGTCACTTTTCGGGATCAGCTGACTCCAGGTAGAAAGGATGATATAAAGGAGTTCATTTGACACTTTGATACCTCTTCCCATTTCCAGAGGAGAACAGAAAAGTCGGGAGTTGGACAACTGGAACCTGGATTTAAGTAAGTGAAAATTAAAGTGATTATTAATAACTATTTGAAGATCTTTTATACCTATATTTAATTTCATTAAAAGAACAAAATGATTTAATTTTTAGATTAGTTGATTCCCAAGATTTAAAAAAAATTTGTAACTAAATACGTTTTTATTTTTGTTCTGGACTATTAAAATTGATTAAATATTTTTGATGCACCTGTGGGTCTACAACATTTCATTTCACTAAATTTTTTTTATCAAAATTCATTAATTTCTTTTATACTCTATCACTATTAAAACAATGATTTTCTTACAAATGATAATTATCTTTAAGAGAATTTCTTCTTTTCATCTATATATTTACTTAAAATGAGTATGCTATAATGTATATTAAATTAAACGGAATTGTGTAATTGGATGAAAAATACTAAACACGATGTCATTACTGAATTTTTTCCGTTATAAATATTTTTCACTGTTTTTCTTGTAAGTAATATAGCATTATAATTTTTTAATAATATTTACCTCAAATAACCAAAATATTATATTGTAATTTCCATGGAAAATATTAATGTGATTATTCTAAATCCAGCGAAAAATTATTTTCCCTTTAGTTCTAATTTTAAGAAAAAGTTAACTTCGACGAAAAAAATTGTAAAAATGAAAATTTATGGAGGGATTCAATGAGAATGGATCTTTTTGTTTTCCCTATCTCAGAAAAAAAGAATGCTTTTGAAATAAAATCAATAGTTTTCAAATCACTATTTAATCAATTTAACCGTGAACTAATCTATCAATTATTGAAAACTTATTGATGCTAAAATACATGAATGATTTCAATCTTAGAAAAAATTGGTGTTCAAAGCTAAGTTGTTTGAGATGTATAAAAGAATATCCCGCATCAGATTTAATCAGAAAATCGACAATTTTCAAAAATGTTGGCTGTGACAATTTCATCATCACTGTAGTTGCTTGTTTTTAAAAAATTTTTTAAGTTCCTAGTAAATAGTAGAGTTCTTATAACACCGATCTGATCTCTACGAGGTATGTTTTACAGCAAATAATTTGACGAGGCAGGAAAAGTGAATTCAAGCACTTTATTGCGTTGTATTTTCTGTAAATGGTAATTACGGACTACTAACGGAAATCTAGCGAGGATTCTGAAATACAAAACTAACATAAACATTGATAGGTTTCTTTACTGTAGCATTGTTATAACACATACATATACTGTGTAACAGAAACATCAATTTAAGTTGGAAATAATTGTCTAAAGTTTATACGTTTTAATTAGTCAAATATATAAGTTTTTTCTCAAATGTGTCAAGCAATTCTATGGAAGTAAAT
Organism: Trichonephila clavata; assembly: GCA_019973975.1. Lineage (NCBI taxonomy): Eukaryota > Metazoa > Arthropoda > Arachnida > Araneae > Nephilidae > Trichonephila > Trichonephila clavata. The sequence goes on along the minus strand of BMAO01020860.1, from coordinate 114,942 downwards.
TTGTTATGACTGCAAATATACGAAGTTTTAGAAAAATATTAATATACATACATACACACGCACGCACATATATATACAATATATATATATATTTGTAGGTGTATGCGAAAAGATAGATAATAAACGAGGGAAAGTCTAAAAGTAAATGAACTCAATTTCTCTTTTCAATGTATGGCAACAGCGCTAATATCCAGCGCTGAATGAGGGGTAGTCAGCAACATTTCTATGCAGTGTGTCACTAGTCTTCTCTCGTTTTCGTTAGAGTGTAGTGGACTTTTAATAGGATAGCTCCATTGTCGATCAGCACTAAGGTGGAAACAGGGCTGGCTCTAGCAATTTTGCCGCCCCGGACATAAATAAAAAATACCGCCCCTCTCCCCAAAATAAAAAAAAAACTATTATTAAAAAAGATAAAAAATTTTCGTAAGTACACGCCTATAAAACTTGAATATTCCTTGCGAAGAAAAAGGGAGCTAACAGTACATATATATATATATATATATTAAGAACTAAAACATAAAAATTACTACTTTTTTTTTTTTTTTTTGACATTTAATTCTGAAAACTTTCTGACCAATTTGTTCAGCTATTTCATGTTCGATAGCCAATGTACCTAAGCCATTTAATCTATCTTTAGAATTTGTGAACTGTAAGAGATTTTTTTTATTAATTTCAATTTTGAGAAACTAATATCTACACTTGCCAAACTTATTAGCAAAGAAAGTAAATTAAATGCAATAGCAAGATTTGGAGCAAATTCTAAAACTGAAATAAATTTTAAAACTTCAACTGGGCTTTCTTTTTTGCCTGATAAAGCTGAAACTGACATTATTTCATCTGCTCAATCAAGCGCAATGATTCTCCGTCGGTCAACATCATTTCTAAATTTTTGACAGTTTTTAATTAATTAAAGTTTTAAGGATATCTCTAAAATCATATATATATTGTACAGAAATTGAAAACAATTACTGTCAGTACTCATTAAATTAAACCTGCATTCTCTCCAAGGCATTAACTGCTTCGTCCAATGTAAAAAAATAAAACTCTATCTTGAATTTTAATTTAGGATATTCCATCGGATCGTCGAACTTTGAGGTGGCTGCGTCACCTCAAAGTTAGCAGAGATATCAATCTCGACGGCCAGTTCTTTTGCATCACAGTGCATTTTATCAAACGTCACATCCTTAAAAAAATCTTTACAATTTCTTGAGAGTTTTATAGTAGATGGTAATATTTTATTTGCAATAGCTTGCTTATTGGATTTTATTGCAATTAAAGATTTTATACCAAATAATGATGGCCATAGGAACTTGAATTGTTAAGTAGAATTTAATAATCCAGAGGTCTCATCTCTTATAGAGTTGTCAATTTCAGCATTATTGTAAAAACTAAGCATCATAAAACCTCCCAATTGATAACTTAGGGGTTTAATAGCCTCTATTCAGCTGTCCCAGCTATTTACACTAAGGACTTTAAAGTTTTATGCTCTTTATACATTTTAATAATATAACCCAACGCAAAGTTGATGGGGAAAAAATTTTTTTGAACTATATTAAAAAAAGTACAGGCTTCTAAGGATGCTTTTTCCATGTCATTAACGACCAAATTTCAACTACATGGCACATAGATTGTTCGCGGATTTAACATTCTTATTTTAAATTGATTTCTCGCCTTTCATATTCACTCCGTTATAGTAGGTCTGCCCCCGCATATCTTGCAAATTTAGCCCTAATTTTTTTAAGTTTCTCAACTATTAAATTTGAAAGTTCTCTTCCAGTTAATCTTTCAACAGCAAGGAAATCCAAAACCTCGCATTAGTTTCAACGATAACTTCTATAGAATTAGATTTCTCAATACATGTATACCTTATCATAAATGCCATTTGTTCGATCGTGCTGGCATCAGGGGCGCAATCTAAAATTATCGGACAATATGTAGCCTGTTTAGTTTTATGAACAATGTATAATTTAATATTCTCATATAAAAGAGAAACTATCTCGTTCTGAATATTTTTCCTTAGATAGTGTACTTTAACGTCTTCCAAATTTTCCATAACAAAAACAAAGTATTTTTAAAATTTGGTCCAAATGCCGCCGCGGACATGAAACCGGTTTGTTCGGCCCTAGAGCCGCCCCTGGAGGAAAGGAAGGCAGTGATTCGCTTTTTGTTTGCGGAAGGTGAGATACCTGCGCTGGATACTAGCCATCCCTTCTATCACTTTCCCTCAATGACTTGTACATTGTCCTCAGTGGTTATTGTCGATGGACTTCCCGATAATTCATCGTCAAATAAAGTTCTTCCCTGTTTGAAGTGCTCTATCCATTCATAAATCTTGCCACTCGATAAACATACTGTGTTTGACTTCGACGAATAATTTTCGCAGGTTTCACAACTTCCGGAAACAAAATCGAATCACTCTACCCTCCCTTTCCTCCTCGGTGCAGATTGACAATGGAGCTGCCATGTTGAACGGTTTGCTACACTCCAACAACTTTGAAGGAAGACAAGTGACACATTACATAGAAGTGTTATCAACTAGCCCTCATTCAGCGCAGGATACTAGCGCAAACCTTGGAAAGAGATATTGCAAAAAATCCCTTTATTTTTTTACTTTCCCTCGAAAAAAATAAATAAAAGGCAGTAGAAATATACAGTCATAGCCACGAATTTGGGGATGACATTGTCGAGTTGAGTTCAAATTCCGATTCTACTAAAAACCCGCCATGTAAAGAGGCTGACGCATGTTAAATCTGCCATAGCTCAAACATTAGTGTGATGGGGAAGTTAGAAGAGTAGTCAATTCAGTTGGCGTTCTTTTGTCATTTAACCATGGTTTAAAACTACGAGGTTCATCGCCAATAGTCCGCAGATTTCTTTAGAGTACGACATTTACAAACACTCCCACCCTCATTTAGTATGCATGCATATATATATATATATATATATATATTAAAAACTTCATTATTCCACAAATGGGATATTCAGCAGGGAAAATCAAATCCTCAAATCCAGTATGAAGCTCTTTTTACAGACTCTGCATGAACAGAAAATGCATTTATAGAGGAATTTGCATGTGTGAAAAAGGAATTATGCTTTTTAGACGTTAGAAAAAATAATCTGAACATTTGACAGACTTCATAGTAGATAAGTCTCATCATTGATATGAAAATCTCAGTGTGTTGTCGATGCGCCTTACAATCGAATCATTCTTATACTTCTGTCACTTAATTTTGGTAACACAGGATATACGAAAGAAATACGGTGAACCTGTGCAATAAGGATCACACATGCCATCAGTAGAGAAAACAAAAGAATGGTTTAACAGGCACACACAAATCCAATAACGATTCCTTCTTCTATTCATGGAGCTGTAGAGATTCAAGTGGAGGAAAAACTATTAAAGGGAAGAATGGAAGAAGACCAAGAAGGGAATATGCAATCCCAAAGCTCTTTACGAGTTCTGCGTTGAGCACAAGACATTGACGGTTATGCTTGTAATGATTCTAAGTCATAGCAACGTGGGGAACTATAGAGTGGCTTTTACCGATGTTCTGTAGTGAACCATGATTCATTACGGAGTCAGATGACCATCGTATCCATGTGGGAAGAATACACAGTCTGGACACAGTCGAATCCTGGCACCTTACTATCGAATAGTACATGTCTCGAAAGTCAGTCTTTATGTTTTGTAAACCATATCCTTTCAAGTCAATTCTCTCAAATAGTGATCGTCGCACAATGACATCCCATTGATATGTGGATGGTAATATACAGGGATATGGATTATTGCATCCATGATATTTGCTCACAGCCTAATGTGTTTTCATTCCTTGCCAGTTCTGGTGCTTTGCGTAAACAAAATAAATACTCAGTCGCATAGAGACTGACTTTCTAGGTACCCATTCAGACTTACATGTGTCGCAAAATAAATGCCCCTGTCATGAACATTTTCATAGCTTATTCCCTCCTCTTCCCAGCATGTTAGGATCAAAATGAAACGTGGTCTGCCACCACGCCATAACATTGGAGATTCAAAAAACATCATACAATAAACGTTGGCAACAAGACAATACCAAATGTCTGTTTGAATTTAATGCCATGTATTACAACCTTTAGGATACATTGCTTCAGAAGATGACTGGTCTAAGGTCTGTAATTACTTCACTAATTACTATGCCGTTTTGATTTTTAGATAGTTTGTATATTTCATATGTATATTTATATATATATATAATATAGGTGTATTTAATATTATTTGAATTCAATGCTTCTTTCTTATCATGCAGTTTTCATTGTCGTGATTAAATATGTGTGAGTTTTATAATGGTTATGAATATTGGTCCCGGTATACAGTGTTAAAAGAGGCGAGTTTCCTGAACGGTTTCCTATAAGTCGAATGGCATTTCGAGTCCTGTATTAAACGAATGCTACCTTAAGGAACAATAGAATATAGCTCAACAAATAAATTGTAGAACTAACAATCGATGTAGTGCAAACTTTATGAAAATAGAGCACAAATTCAGATGATATTCTTGTCTAACCGTGAATCAAGTTACCAAGTCTACCTAGTTATGCCACAAGTTCTAATTAAAAAAATTGATATCTGCTGTGACTGACATGCATCAGACGATTTTAAGCAATATTTTTCAGATAATTGTTTGTCTTTCACGTTTGTTGTTCTAAATCAGTCCGTTGGAAATTCTTAAGGCTCTTAAGCATTTAGACATCAAAAGGTTATTCAGTTATGAAACCAATAAAATATTTTCCGTTTCCAACAGCATTGCAGAGCGTACCAAAAGTGGTCATCCGCACTTGGAGAAAATAATAGCTGTCATCAAAGCTATCAGGGACAGAATACGTTGAAAACCTCGTCGAAGGAAGATTTTTCTTTTTTACATGATAAAGTGTCAAAAGGAACAATGTGTCGCATAGTAAACGAACTCAGACTAAGAGGTTATCAAATAATTTTTTATTTTCTTATAAAGGTATTAAAACACTAAAGTTATCTTAAAGGAAAAGCACTGTTACAATGATACGCTTTCTTAACGGCCTTAGACGAATTCTGTTTACCGGCGAGAAAATTTTTGACTTTGAAGAACGTATATGCAAGGATTTCCTAAGAAACTAAGGTGAAGAAAAAATGCTTGCAAATAACTCATCATCCGGCTTTCGTAATGCTTTGGTGAGGTGTTATATAAGAAGGTGCCTCAGAGATTTATTTTATCCAAAAAGGAGTGAAAACCATTGCAAAACTTTATCAAAACACTATCGAATAGTGAAGCCTTTGAATGTAAGATTGTTCAATGGAAACGAATGAACCTTTCAACGGGACTCTCCTCCTCCTCGCAAAATAAAGATGACTCAGAGGAGGCTGAAAGAGAATGTGTTGGACTTAACTGAAGATGGGTAAATGAAGATAAACGGATCGGATTTAAATCCACTCGACTGTAAATTGATGTCAGTATTGGAGGCACAAAGGTGTGCAAAAACGGCGTCCCAATTAAAGGAGTCTTTTTCGTTCTTTGGCGTTTTTCGCCATATGTACGACAGTGTGGACATAACGCGGAGCACATTTTTAAACAGAAAAAATGCAACAATATTTATAAAAATTTGTGAGGTTGTCACTTATGCATTTTTTTAAAATATAATGTTTTTAAAATTTCAAAGTATTTGATAAATAATCAGTTTTTTTCTTTTAACGTGTAAGGGGATAGCTGATTTAGCATTACGGTATAGCAGAAAAAATGCGAAACGCATTTTATAAGAAAATATGTGTCAACTAAGATAAAAAAAATGAGTAGTATGATAAAATAAGTGATTCTCTACTGGAAGGAAAGCCAGAATATAATATTAATGTTTGAGTACTTTTGTATCTGAAAACATATTCCGAATTTTGGTCTTATTCTTTAACATTAGCCGAAGACAGTTTTAAGGAAAGCAGTAATGGAAATTCCCATAGATGTAGTGTATCCCTAGATAGATGATTGACCAAAGGGACATAAATCCCTTGTGAAGTCAAAAAGAGATAATTTTGAATAAAAGGTGCAATGTGTTAAATTTAAAAGTAAAATAAAGCTTTAAGAAGTTTAGTTTTAAATTGGATTATAGATTTAACTCTTTTATAATTGCATCATATCTTATGCCACGGTCCTTGTATAGCTGTTGATTGATGTGTAACGTAACCTGTAAAGAAACTTCAAGACAAAATTTTGAAACTTTTATCATTTAAATTAAATTGCAAAAAAAAATCCGTTAAAGGAAAAAATTAAGATAATTACTATGTTAAATACAATTATGGTCTTGAACTTCCAAATTTTTATACTTTGGGTAATGATAAGAACTCAACTCAGCGACGCAACAGCCCAAGGCCTATTTTGCCTCTCTCAGTTTGCGCGACCTAAGGCACTAGGGTGCATAAGCAGATGTTTCGGTCAAGTGGTCAATCTGATGCGAAATCTCTAGTGTTCAGTTCCCGAGCAAGCTTGGTACTCATTTATCGACCCACTGAAGGGGTGAAAGGCTGAGTCGACCTTTCCCAGCCCGGGATTTGAACCCCCAACCTGTGGCGGGAAACGCGATACTCTACCACTCAGCCACTGGGGGGGCAGAATAATGATAAGGAATATAATAAAGTATCTCTTTTTAATTTGAATTAATTCTTTGAAATTAAATAACTCTTTAATGTATTTAAATCTCCATAACAAGCGTTTAGTTAAAAACATTAGTTTGAATATGTTTAACAAGTAATTTCATCAAAATAATGGGTACAAATTGTTATCATCATTTGGATAGTTGGCCAAGAAAAGTATTTTATTGATTACTCTGTATGCTATTATAATATAGAATTTCTCAAAAGTTTTTTTTATAAAATTTTATGATATTAAAACAGAATTTTCAAACTACTTTTCATAGAAAAATTTTCACAGTTCGTCAACAACCCTATTTCTTATGGATATCCAGTGTAACTAAAAAAACTTTTTGAAGTTTTAGTCAATACTTGAAAATCAAATCAAAATTTGAAGTTTCTATTCTTTCGAAATCTTGAGCAACCTTGATCTCTTCTTTTTATATAATAACTGCAACTTCTCATTGACGTCGATAAGTTTCTGTACCATAGAAGTTACATTGCACAAATGAATAAAAAAAAATGTTTACCAGATGCCGCATTCCAAATGAAGTAGAGAAACGAAATGTATATTCTGTACAGGACCCAAACAAAGGTAACGCCCTATTGTGACCATTACTTTAACTATAAATTTGAATAAAAAATAACATTATTACCTTAAAGTCAGTGTTAATATAGTAATTATACAGCAGATATAATGGATTTCATTTTCTAAATGGAGGTTCTCATTTTCAGTTTTTCAAATAGTAAGTAAAATACTTTATCAGATTAAGAGTAAAGATTTACTTATAAATAATTAGTTATAACTAAAGTTATATATATAATTATTCAGTTATAAATAATTATTGAGTTCAAATAACTAAGAGTATATTTTTCAATATGAAGCTCATTAAAAGAAATAAATTAAACAACGATTTATAAAAACTTGAAAAAAAGTAATATATACTCAGAACTGAAATGTATTAAGTTCAGCTTTTATGATGAATACAGCTGAAATCTACCAATATTTTGAAAAGAAAAACTTGTTTCTTTACTATCTGCATTAGAAATTGATATGAGACGTATCACTTCGACATTAAAAGAATTGCATTTGGCTTTGCTTTATTGCAAAATAGACTTACCTTTATTTAACAGTCATGCGGGCATACTATTTAATACACTAAAATAAAGAAGCAATTTTATTCGATAATCATAAAAGTATCCCAAATTTGAGCCTTATTTGCAAAGAACACATAAATATTTCATGAGACTTCATTGACTTGACTCGAGATTACATTATTCAGATACCAATTCAGATATGAACTTAATAATGAAAAAAGTAATAAACTCTGCAACAAAAGCTAATGCGAGAATGTAAAGGAACACTCATAGATAATTGAAAGAATCTATCATTATAATTAATATCATTCAGAATATGACATTTCTTTTCCAATTCCTACATTCATAATTACAAAAGCGAATAAGGATTAGTCAAACTGCGTTTCTGTTCATTCGACAATACATTCGAAATAATTCATTTTAGGTAACTTTATGAAAGTCACATTATTTCGTAAAAGTAGCTAGAATAGTGGTTAATATAAACAAAAGAATCTTTATGGTGCGCCGAAATCTTCTAATGTTTGGTACGAGATTTAGCAGTTATAACAATGAATAATTATTTAAAACCTTCTGGAAATTCCTTTCCTTGAAAAGCAATGAGAGCTTAACTTGCTTTATGTGTTAAATCGGAACGAAATTAGCTCATAAGGCTAGTGATAAGCCATTTGTTGCAATGATGGATTAAATTTATTATTTATAAATATAGAATATTTCATGCTACAAAAAATAAGAAAATTATAATTAATTTTCCTTGAAATTTGAGTTTAACTTAAAAATTAAAACTTAAAGAAAGAAGTTTAAAACAAAATTTCCCTAAGTTCCTAGATACTAAAACTAGTATTATATTTTAATGCAATGCATCCTATATTTTCCATTCTTTTATAAGCTCTTACAAATATATATATTTATATATATTCTTTTTCCAATGAATAATGAGAAAATACTCTCAAAAAATAAAAAAATAGAAGAAATTGTATCATGAAAAATATATTTGAGGCCAAGTTATATTAAATGAATTAAATCGCATTTCTGTATTGTGTTTAACGTGAATTGATTTTAGAATTTTGTAGGATTCTTTTCCGTCAAAGTTTAGAAAAGATTAATTCCAATTAAAAAGAGAGATTTATTTCTAATTTAACCAAAGTTTTTTCCCCCTCCTTTTCCATTCTTTTTTTAAAACTTTGCTTAGGTATATACCCCCAAGAAAAGAATTGTTAAACAGAGTTTAGTAAAATGGCGGCTTGTAAACCGAAAATGTAAGAATAATCGCATTGGTGAAATAATTTAAACAAAAAAAAAGCAGATTTTTTATTATCTGTCAATATAAAATTGTCTTCATATTAATTATCTATTGTACCTTAATATTGATAAAGATTTTTATTATTTTTATTTCAAAAAATGTTGGATCTATATATCAAAGATAATTTCTTACAATTATTTAATTGATTTTTAACCTTCATCTGCTGCTTTTTATTTTAAAATTTTGAATCTAGAATTCAAATTTGGAATGAGAGGGGGGCGGGATTTTTTGAAACTGAGAAATTATTTACATAAATTCCCGTTTTTTTTTAAAATTCTTATATCACTTCAAGGTACTTGGCATTCAATCCAAGTATCAAAATTAAAACAGAATCGAACTGTAAAAGCATAAAAGTACCAATTGCTATTTTTAAGAAAACATATTATGATGAATTCTCAACTATGTTACATGTTACTTACACCTAAATAAATTTGCTTTATATAGTGTGAAGTGAATAAACGTTCATCAATTTAAGATCAGATTTGTATCCCCTTTTACATATAGAAGTAGCATTATTTTGTATGAAAGGAAACATTTATCCTCATTTTTTTTCGTTTATTGATGTACCTTTCTCCAGAAGGTGTCATATATGCTCCTTCCTCGTTTTTATTTCTCTACTAAAAAAATTTTAATCACGCAAAATTGGAAAAAAATTCCTTGTGATATTTAAAAATCTTGAGAAAAAATTATCTTGTAATAATCTTCAGCAAGTTCAATCATTCAGTCTTTGATATAACTACAAGACTTTTTAAAACGTTCAACTGAGTATTATAATAAGCTATTTTTGGCTGTCCTGCATATTCAGAAGATTTTCTGTTGGCATTGGATAATAACTAACTCGGATTCGAATCAGATTGCTTTAGTTCAGAAACTGTTCTGAAATCACGTGAGCATTTCATACCTACAAATATAAGAAGTGGCAATCTTATCCAGTAGGATAGAACCAGGTACCTTTGGATCCGAAGCCGAGTAACTTATCCACTACACCAAAATGATCACCGTGGTGCGGAGGTAAATACTGGCTTATATAGATGGTACCGCTACACCTTTTTCACGTGACAAATTGCTGGAGAATCAGACTTGTATATAACAAAAAAACTGCAACAAACAACAAGACAGATATGTTATTTAAGGTTCAATATAGCGAGCATTTTCAATACATCTAAATGCATTCGAATATAATTGTAAATTATAATACGTGTACACGATATTATATATTCGCAGAATATAAAAAAATGTAGTTCATAATAATCAAACAATTGTTCGAGCTACTTTTCATCTTTACTGAATAAATATCGACAAAATAGCCATGTTTGTATAAAATCCTTTTTTTCTACAAATTGAAAAACTATTTCATTCGTTAAAGATTTATCTTGAGCTGTCCTATACTAATAAACAAAAGATTTCGACAGGTCACATCTATCGATTTAATATTTTGGTTCTTATAAATAAGATTTTTCTAGTTATTTAGCGTGCGTAAATGTTTTGGTTTGTTTTCGTATATTTTTAAATTTTCATATATTTTAACTCTAAACACATGTGATGCGTGACTGTAGCAGTTTATAAATCATTTAATAAGGTATTTGTATTTTAATTTACGTATACAAATATCCTACCCATGTGCTTTTAAGGGATGTAATATTTTGAAATTTTTATCTTGTGCTGCTGATCTAATTTAACATTTGTGGCTGCGGTAGCCAAGTGGTCTAGGCATCGGATCATGGGTAGTGTGTTATGAGTTCGATCCCAGTACCACTGAAGACCCGTCGTGTAGGAGAGCGATACACGTTAAATTTGTCGAGAGCTCAAACGTCTTCCCGTTGGTGTGGTGTGGTAGTTACGAAAGGGGGTGCCAGCTCAGGTGTCGTCCGCGTCACTTGACCATGGTTAAAAATTACGCTGACCGTCGCCAAAAGCCCTCGTGTAGCTGAACAGTGCGACGTTAATATTCAATCAATCAATCTAATTTAACATTCCATTGCTGGAGCTAAATTTCAAACAGCAACAACAAAAAATACAAACGAGGTTTGAAAATTAGTTTTAATTTCGAATTATGATTCATCAAGATTAATGGAGCAATAGAACATGATGTATAATAAAGAATAATTCTATACATCTAAGAAATAGAAACCGCGTAATTTAAATTCAGATATACATGATTTTTTAAAAATCTTCTTATAATGCTTTTTTATATGTGGGAAAATGTTACCATTGTTTTTACCATGTTTTCTGCTATTCCTCTATTGTTTCCATCTATTTTTGGATCTTAATTTTTCAGTTAATCAATTCACGACAATTTGCAATTAATAAATTATCAATGTCTGCCGATGAAAGTTGGACAGAAAAACTGATAAAGATTTTTTCCCCAAAATATTTTCAAGTAGCACTGATTCCATTCATATTTTGAATAGTGGTTATATTTTCTCAGCGTGATCTGCATTATGCGTTATGAACCTTAGCGTTAGTAGAGGTATTATGCACTGAAGTGATAAGTTCATGGGTTAGCATTATGCAATGACAGTGGTTGTACAGATGACAGTAGCGTCGCGTATAAAATGTATAAATGGGCAGATATTGGCAGAGCTTTCATTTGTACTTGAGTGATTCACGAGAAAAATTTCTGACGAGATTATGGCTACACGATGGAAATTAGCAGACTTTGTTTGTGGAATGGTAGTTGAAGCAAGAACATAGGGCATTCCATTTCGGAAATCATTGAAGAATTCGACATTCTGAGATTCACAGAGATAGAGTGTGTGCAAAGAATACCTAATTTCAGACATAACCACCAATGGACAACACAGTGGTCGACTACGGGCAATTAATGACAGACGCTAACGACACGTGTGTAGAATTGTAAGTATTAACAAACAAGAAACATTGCATAAAATACCCGCAAAAATCAATGGGGGTAAGTACGACGGACGTGTCCGTTTTGACAGTGTAGCGAAATTCGGCTTTAATGGGCTCTGTAAGCACAAGAGAGACTCGAAGGTCTTTACTAACAACACGACATCACCTGCATTGCCTCAACTGAGCTACCCTAAGATTGTGAAGGAGTGGAAAACCGTGACTTCTTGGTCAGATGAGTCACGATTCCAGTTAGTAAGAACTGAAGGTAGGGTTCGAGTCTGGTGCAGACCCCACGAAGCCATGGACCCAAGTTATCAACAAAGCACTCTTCAAGCTTCGGGGGAGGGGGCTCCATAATGGTGTGGGCTGTTTTTACATGGAATAGGCTGTGCCCTCTAATTCAACTGAGCTGATCATTGATTGGAAATAGTTACGTTTAGCTGCTTGGAGACTATTTAGAGTCATTCAAGGACTCCATGTATCCAAAGAATGACTAAACTTTTATGGATGAAAATACGTTACGTCACCGGGGCAAAAATTTTCCCAATTCGTTTGAAGAACATTCTGGATAATTCCAAAAGGGGGATTTGACTTTCGAGATCATTCGATATGAATATTATCAAACATTTATGAGATTTAATCGAGAGGTTAGTTCGTGTGCAAAATTCTCTACCTATAACACTTTCGCAGTTATAGATGGCTGAAGAGGTAGCATTGCTCAATATTTCTGCTGGGTATTTCCAACGACTCGTTGAATCCATGCCATGTCGCCGGGCAAAAGAAGGTCCAACACTATCTTAGGAGGTATCACATGACTTTTGCCACCTCAGTGTGTATTATTATCATGACTTTGTTTTTTTTTATCGGAATTAACAGTATAGTGACGGGCTCTATCCGTGGTCTTTAAACTAATCCTCTTGGGAAAATTATTCTTCAACTATAATTTGAGTTTAAAACCACCTTCCGTAGAGATGACTTGATTTTATGATAATATACATGCTATTTAAACTCTGGCAAGGGATGTGTTAAAGCTAATCGTGACTAATGACTCACAGCTCTTTATTAACTAGTCGTTAATAGAGAGTTGTGAGTCATTCGTCCTTAAGTTATCATTCAAGCTAGAACTACCATTCGGAGAAATGGAATTAATAGAGAAGATAATTTGAAGAGGACTGTAGCAGTTTAGGACAAAGCTGACGAGTGATGTACAAGCGAATCAAGAGATAAGTGTTCTTTTGATAATTTTATAAACTTAGATTAGGAAACAAGTATGGATTGCTCCCATAGTTATTAAACTTGAATTAACCATAAGTTTGTCAGTCATAAATAGAAAGTAATTATTTTCATAACACTGTGTGCTTCTTCAATAACCTAAACTACGCCTGCAACCTCCGGGTTGCGACGTACATTCAAGAAGAATCCATTTCAGGTTGCTGAAAATTTCAATTTTATTTTCTTATCTAGAACGTCAAAAATAACGATGCAATTTTTACAGATATTTTATGGATAGAGATGGTTTCATAAAGAAGTTAGAACTGTCAATATGGCTAAGGCTTTTGATGTTTTCTTCCTTGTGGGCTATGTGCATGATGTGGCATGTACAATGGTTTTATATCATAGTGCAATAGCATATATACGTAGTCATTTTTCAATTGCACTTAATTCAATTTTATATACCTAATAATGATAAATAATCCAAACGACTGCATTCAGTCGTTCCATTTTTACGATTACTTAGAGATTTGACAAATCATAATATGAAATCCTTTTGAAAATTCTTCGCAAACTGAAGACATTTAGTGTCGCATTTAAAACTGCTTTATTTTAAGTTAAAAACTTAAATTAAACCTAATTTTAAGTTAGATTGCTTCTTGGTTTCTATTCTCAAAAAAGTCCATGCACAACATTGAGTTATGCAGCTAGTATAGTTATAACGTGTATCTTGGTATCATACTGTGTATAAGCAATAATACTTCTTTAACATAAGTTCTCGTTTTTAACGTGCTAATTCAAAATATCAAGTGGTTAATACAAATAAAATCTGTGAAACATTTAACATAAAGCATTTATAGTACATTTTAATATATGAGTTTACATTAAAATACATCATTTGAATTTAAAATTTGAATAATGTATGATTCATATTTCTAATATTTCTATATTTGAAATATTCTTGAATCATATAATCAACATCTAAGTAAAAGGAATTTTACGATTTAGTACTATGATAAACATGTATCAAAAACTGATTCATTATAGTGTAAGAAAGTTTTTGTTATGATAATTGACTGACTGAATCCCCATTTGAAGGAAATTATTCTCTTCAATTTTAAAGTATCCGACTACTTGCGACAACTTTTTTAAAAAAATTGGAGGTATTGGGCTTTTTTTCTTTTCTTTTTTGTGGTTTTTAGATTTGTTTAGTACATTTCAAGAAAAATATGCTAAAATTAAGAAGAGAAAAAGAAATTATTAGTACAAAAGGAGAAAAATTTACAAAAAGTAACATAAACGGGGCCCATTCAGTACCAAAAGCTTGTGAGCAAATTTTCAATTTTTCAATTCTGATGTGTTGCTATGTTATTCATTTTTGAAATGATCTTCAGTATAAGAGATACTTTAATTTTTACAAAAACTAGAGCCCTTTATCTTAGTTATTATATGAAATTGCTTAATAAAAAAACAGTGATTATATTAATATTACGGACTGTAAATTTTGTAATAAAACAACGATTGGTAAATCTGAAAGTTAAAGCAATTGTACTATTATACAAAACATACACAAAAAATTTCATTTAATTATTTTCAAAACTTTTTCAGCAGTCGCTGTCTCCCGTTTGAGCATTTTCAAAAAAAAAAACACATTTCGAGTAAAACGCGTTTTAAAGTATAACATTTTGCTTAAAGTGTAATGGCATCTACTTTTACTAAAATACTTGTAGTTTTTGTTCTAGTGAACGGAAAATGATAAACTTGGCATTTTTATAAGGCTAATAAGATGACCTATAAAATAAAATCATAAAAGAATTGTCAAGTTTTGGCAAAATTCACAATTTTAGGGTAGTCGGGTACCTTAAATAAACTTTATAGTTTATGCAGTTAGTTTGTAGCATTTATTTTGAAAGACGATGGTATGAACTGTAAAATCTCTTTCTCTACGCCATGTATTCCCGAACGTAAATAAAACTTCCAACCATATTTTTCCTGGAGTAAAAAAAAAGCCTAGTTTCCTTTTCTACAACATGCATGAAACTTTTTTCAATGATTTGAATTCTGAAAACTGTATAAGAAATGTATTGAAAACCAAGCGTAGTATGATAAAAAGAGTAAAGCTTTTAGAAAGAAACTAGAAAATGCTCTAAAATTGGAGAATACTGCTTCCCCATTTATTCATGTATACCCAAAAAATATCAGTTGCTGCATCTCAAGATTTCTGTGAAAAAGATTTGAATTATTTTGGGGAGAAAACAGCCTACATCACCATAAATAAAGTCGATTAAACAAACATTATACAACTCAGTATCAAAATCCTTAAATTTTTATAAAGAATATGCATAAGGCTTTAGAAACCTAATACTGATGAAGCTTTAAAACGTATTACTATAAAAAAAAGAGATAAATCTGAAAATTATTAGCAGTAAAATATCTACAACTAAGCGAATGTGTTTAAATAGTTCGTATCACAAAAATTATAAGGGCGAAAAGATTCCCTAGAACTGCAATATTCACTCTTTCTAGAAAATAGGTTTCCGGTAAAATCAACAAAATAAAAGAGAAAGTAAAGTTTTGAGCATTAAAGCAGAAAACATGTTTATATTCAAAGAATATAAGAATTATGTAAAAAAATGGGGGGAGGGGACTGATTTTTACAAATTTTATGTTGATGTTATATATATTTACGTGGATGTCAAAATTTAACAAATAAAACTTACAATAATAAAATATGTGACCTCCCGGGACTTTTAATTGAATTTTTCAGCGATCGTTCCTGTTTTAAAGAATGCGATCAACTATCCCAGATGCTTGCAATAACAACTCCTCCATTAAGGCAGTCTCGGAGGCTGGCTGGAGGTGATAAACTTGTAGAGATAACACGCCAAAAGGCATCCTAACAGTTTTAATGAAATTAAGACTGATGGAAACCGGCCATTCCATATGAAAAATAACCTCAATATCCAGTACTTCTCAAAAGTATTGACTCGATGTGGACGGAGATAATCAAACATAAAGAGGAAATCAGAACCGTAGACTGTGTGTGTGTGTGCAGTGTTCTCTCACAATATGATCCAGAACTTCAACTTTTGACACAATATAACCGCCAAAGAATGATACTGTACATGTCAATGTGATATCCCAGTGTCATTCCAGGCCACACCTGAATCCCTCCACTTCTGAATACATAATGTTTAATGAAGTTCTTGGTCTGATTGTGTGTACTCTTTCGCTCCAGATCCCTGCATATTTATCATCTCTGATTTCAGGGTAAATCAAGCTTCATTTGTGAACAGAATATTACATCGATCTGAGACAATTCAATTGAAATGTTTATGTCATCGCTTTAGTTTTGCATCTTTGAATAAGACAGCAAGTATGTGGTTTTCGGATGTTCAGTAATTCACTAGGAGCATTCGTATTAGTACTAGAGCATAATGTCTTGTCGAATGTCATTGAAACGACAGATATAACAGTTGTGGAAGTCATTCATCATCTATGGGCAATTTATAACTTTTTGTCTTGTTTGATATATTTTTTTTTATAATGAGAGTGTTTTTAATGTTAATATACTTGTATATTAAGAGATACTAAAGTATTAAGAGATTTTGGAAACTTAAAAAGATATAGAGATATTGCAGTATTATAAACAATCCTGAAATTCAGAATCGTTATTGGTGGAGGTGTCTCTAATAACTTCTGTAGCAGACATATTCCAACAAGACAATGCGTCCATTCGTAATTCTACTAACATTAAGCATTAAGCTAATAATACTGAATTTCTTAAGTGACCATCAAGAAGTTTTGAGCAGAACCCATCAGAAAATTTATAGTTAATTTTGGTGCTTGAAATTTACAAAAATGGTAGAGCTTACGCCACCAACGTTGAGCTAAAAGTGGTCATTGAAACAGTTGGAAAATCATCTCAAAAGACACTCTCTAAAAACTTTCCAACTCTATGACTGCAAGAATAAAATTAATTCAAAAAGGAGAAGTTTTTATTTTATTAGAAGTATATGGTAAATAAAATCTCATGTCGCGTCTTAACAGTTTTCCTAGTTTTCTGAACGTATAAAAAACAAATATAAATTTCAAAAAAATTATAATTTAAATTTTCGTATTATTTTTATAGATATAGATAAAACTGTTACTTCTTACACTGTGTTTAATTTGAATAAATTTAAAATGTAGTTTTAAAGTTATGGAAAATTTTCACTCTGCCTTATTATTTTTTCCTGAACTGTACAAAAACATTCAACTAGGAGAAATTTGTTTGATTTTTTATTTATTACAGTTGCACTTCAAAGCAACATGAGGATTTTCTAATTTTCGTAATTTTCGATATTACGAGGATGTTACCTTCACTATGCACCCGAATCTCCAAAGGAGAAATTAGGATAAATATTTATAGTTAATTTAACATATATATATATATATATATATATATATATATATATATATATATTATTTTACTTTGTTAAAAACTTTAAATAATATAATCACTTTGATTTGTTCCTTCAAATATTTATATAAAATAGAACTCTTTAGAATTTTCTTTAAAATTTTTCTTAAATATTTTCTAATAATTGTACGTTAAATTCATAATGCTTCGATTTAAAATTTTTTATTTACCATTTAGGTTTCATATTGCCAAAAAAAAAATAGCTAGTATTATCCCCATAGTCAAATTTTTTAACAAAATCTCCTGTTTAATTGTTAGAACTACGTATTCCTTCTGTAATATAATATTACTGAAGAGAACACACATATGAAACATAAGTTTAAGCGAATAAAATATTGTAATACTCTCTAACAATATCTTGAAGAAATAAATATTTTAAGGGCAACTTTGTGAGAATTTAGGAAAAAAAGAATTCTAATATGAAAATTCAAATTTAATTTCAAATTTTAAAAAAATTAATGTTTATTATAATGAATCAGAAATAAGAAATATTTTCCATTTTTGATATCCTAAAATTAAATGTTTAAATCTTTTACTCTGAAATTTCTAATCAATCTTACCTATGATATTTTCCACCGAAAATTTTCACCTATTCCAAAAAAAAAAATGTATCATTTTCTTTTAGAGGAGAAACAAAAAAGAAAATATATATTCAAAACCTTTTGCCTTTATACATCCATATGGCTATAGAACAAAAAAAATATAATGCACTAGAAAGGAGGGGGGCGGGCTCTATTCAATCAGCTATTTTCTTGACTTGACGGTGAAAAATAAGGTGAGTCTAAACTAGTGTGAAAGTTTTAAAATACAAGTTGTGTAAAAACATGCATGTATAAAACCTCGTCAAGTACGATGAAGACATCCCCTGAGATTTATAAAACAGGAGCAGAAAGAATTCTATGAATTATTCAGCACGGAATTTCGAACGTTGTTAAAATAATTCAAAAGGTAAATTGAAAGTGGCAATACATGGCATTGCTTTAGGAATGTTTAATCGTATTTATGAATGCCTTTTTTAAAAAGTGGATTATCAATTTAAATTGCTTTTTGCTTCTAAATAAGTTATTGCGCATCTTGCTTTAAAAATAAATTCGATTTTACAATAAATAAAAGTATTTTCTTATAAATAAAAGTATGTCCAATTTTAGATATTGGTTTCTAGGGGCTTGAATACACTTTAACTATAACCATTATTAGCGTATTTTTTAAAAAAAATACTCTCAATTATTTTTGAGTCCATCGAATTTGATTGCAAAAGTAAATGAATCATCAAAAACATAAAAAGAGCCGACATTTAAAACTGTAAATAAATTGTAAGATTCCTCTCTTGTTATTAAAATTTGAATTTAAAGAGATAAAAAGTTTTAAATGGTGGGTCTTTTAATTTCCAGTCCTATTGAAATTTTGCGAATGATTCTTGTTACTACGAATATAATTTCATTAATACTTTTCGCGAATACTTTAAGAAATTCGGTTTTGTTGAAACAAACTTCATTATTCCATAACATACTATTTTTTATAAAATCCTTGGAACTCATGAATGTGAGGCGGAAAGAATCAAATATCCCAAGGTGTTGACTTACCTTTTCCTCATCACTCTTTGTAAGTACTTCAAAAGTTGAGATCATGATAAAAAGTAGCTACTTCCTTTTCTCCGCAAAACGATCTTCTGCAGAATGAAGAATCGAACCTTCGATTTTCCGGCAATATGTTTCATCGATTACCACATTACCGGTCAATTTCTTTTCTCGTTTAATGAGAAAATTAGGTATTTACATATTATACCGTCGACCATTTTAGTTAAATTGAAAGTCGTCACCAAATTCCACGATATACTGCTAGTACTGGAAAGTCGTTCCCGCGCATGTTCGAACAGAAAAAGTAATTATGGCATTTGGCGATGTATTTTAAATTGGCGACATTTTTTTTATTCGGTAGAATTGTTCGATGGTATAATATGCAAGTACCGGATATTATGGTGTTGAAATAACCTATAATTATGCGATATTTTTAAAATTATTTTTCTTTAAAATTTTTTTGCTAAGTACAGAGTGGTTGCTATTTCTAATAAAGAGGAAAATATTATTTATGTAGTAATTAAATTTAATCAACAGAGCAATATTATCAAATAGCAAGCAGCAATTATAATACTACAAGAGAGTTAATTCTGATTATTTTGAAATAACGAAAGGCAGAATACAGAATTTTCGAGATGAGTTCGAGAGGGCCAACTCCAAGCATCTGCTTGAAGTAGGTCTGTTGAAATCTGAATAAGTGTGATAATTAAACTTGCGATCGAGTATTTAACGAAATATTCTATTTAATGAGCAGACTTACATCATTAGAACCGTGTCAACGAATCATTAGAACCATTTGTCAGTACAGTCTCATGCTTCCCTTCTCAGTAAATCTCAATTGAGGTGGGGGGGGGGCAGATGCAAAAATATCTTCCAACTTTCTTCTTTGCTCTTTGAATTATTATGTTGCAGTGTTACTCATAAGTTCTGCTCAAAGTTACATCCTAAACTAAAATCTATTTTTTTATATTAGTTCATTATAGAAAAAATAAAAAATAAATAAAATAACATTTCTTTAATTTAAATATATATCTAACTTTTAAGGTTAGATATTAATTCTATTTATAGTTGGAAAAAAGTCCCTTCATTGAGTTTCCTTAAAAATTTATTTTTTTCTTATACAATGTGACCAAAAGCAAAAATAATCAGATATTCAAAATTTGAGATATTTAAAGGCTAGTGGAAAGTAAGGATTCATTAAGTTAAAAAATTCAGCCTTTTAGCCTCCAAATTCAAAAGAAAAAAATTCTTTTCTCTCTCCATCTTTAAAATATTCATTCCTTTTCATTTAGTAAAAATTTGAACTAGATAATAATCATAAAAGCATAAAAAATAGATACTCGTTTACTCTTTTTAGAGTACATTATTAAAATCTTAAGTCAGAACAAGTCATTTCTTCTCATTTTTTTTTCTTTAAGCCTTATTACACAACTCTATCTTTAAATTTAAAAAGATATATCATAATTTCATACATTATATGTGCTTTAGTTAAAATAAATAAGCAAACAAACTTAAAAAATTCCAATTCGGAATATAATAAAGATAAATCATTATTATTATCATTATTAATTTCTCTCTATATATAAAAAAGTTTTTTGAGATGCTGTAATAAATTTATTTATACATAAGGTGTAGTCGGTAAAAATGAATCGTAAAAAACTAAATTTAACTGAAGAAAAGTACGAAGAACAATTTGCCTAGAGGCTCCCCCCCCCCAACCTACTTTCCAGCTCTCTTTCAAAAAATCTGCTCACGCCGTAGGACGTGATGTTATAGTTTATCAAGTTATTTCCAGAAACATCAATGTGGTAGCCAAGTCTTTCTAAATGGTCTCCAAAAATGATGCCAATATTTCACCAAGTTTCCACTGAAACGGCATTATAATGTAAGGGACGGCGTAGCTCACTAATATTACAATTTTTATCATAAAATAAATACAACAGAAAGTCATGTTAACGTATCAAACAACCAGATACAAATTATTTAAGCTATTTTAAGATGAAAAAATAGTTACACAGGAAGATAAAACCTTAATTACACAATACACTGGTGTCCAAAAGTTGAGCATAATTGATAATTATGTGAATAAAGAAGGAACTGTAAATCAAAATGGCGGGAAACGTGATATGCGAGAGTAAAATGGTTATAAAATAAGGAAGCAAATCAAAAGAATGATAATAATTTTATTATCCTAAGTAGCAGTTTGAAAGAAAACTGAACATAGCAAGGATTCACACTTTAAAGGAAAAATGAAAGAAAACATTAAATAAAATACTGATGCTGCAGTTTAATAAGGCTTGTGGTCACCTATGACAGCCAGGCACGCTTCACAGCGATTTACCATACTTGCTATGAGATGATGAATGAGTTGTGGACTAAAACGGTTCCAAGCTTCTTGGAGAGCTCTCTTCAGTTCTGTAACGGAGCTTGGTGGGTGCGAAAGGGCTGCAGTTTGTCTCCCGAGCATATCCCATGCATGCTCGATAGGATTTAAATCAGGGGAGTTCGCAGGCCACGACATGCGCTGGATGTTTTCCGTTTCAAGGAAGTCATCAATAGCATCGCTCGGTGACATGGCGCATTATCATCCATGAATATGAAGTCAGGACTGACAGCACCTCGAAACAAGCGAACATAAGGCTCAAGAACTTCGTCTTTGTATCTTTGAGCAGTCACAGACCCCGTGTCAAAGAAACGGAGATCTGTGCGACTGTCCATCATGATGCCTGCCAATACCATTACTCCCCTTGATGGAAAATGATGTCTTTCCGTTATGTTTCTTGGTTCAAAACGTGTTCCACGTCCTCTCCATATCGTTACCCGCCGAGAATCACTACTCAGACTAAACCGGGACTCGTCACTGAACATCACATTGGCCCACTCTCCCACACTCCAATGTTGATATTTCAAACTCCAGTTCAAACGAGCGCGTTTATGCGCAGACGTGAGGGGAATTCAAACTGCTGGTCTTTTGGCATACAGACCAACATGATTGAATCTCCTGTATACAGTTTGTCTCGAAATTCGTATTCCTGTGGCGACTGTGAGTGCCGAACCCAGTGCTCTGGCAGTACTGCCCCTCTGACGTCGCGCACTTATTACCAGATATCGGTCTTAGAGAGGGGTTGTGACTCTTGGTCGACCTGATACTGGTTGTCGGGTAACATCTAACGTTCTTTGAAACCTCTGCCACAGTCTTGAGTTCACAGACTGGTCCACATTCTGAATTCGAGACACTTCGGTTTGTGATCGTGATGATTCCAGCATTCCAATGATTCTTCATTTCGTAAACATGTCCAATTGGCGTCTTTGTGCCATCATTCACCTTGATTGATGGTTAACAACGTTCTTTCGCACAGAAGTTGCACGAAATTTGTCTGAACTGCCTTTGCTGCGTGAATCGATTTCTCCGCGTTCCGACATGCGCCGGTGTTTCGCGCAGGACGTAGTCGACTGAAAAGTTTTGCATAAATACAATGTTTTTTCTTCACTCAATTAATATCCGCAAGAAATTTGGAATAATTTTACGAATATTTATTCCATGTTTTTCGCATTTTGCGATTTATGCTTAACTTTTGGACACCACTGTATATGCTCTCTATATTTAAAAAAAATCCTGGTGCTGCAGTAAACTTATTTATTAATAAGGTAGTATAATATATATATATATATATATATTAATAAAAAATAATCGTAAAATGTTGAATTTAACTGATGAAGAGCGCCAAGAACGAGTTTTGCGAAAAAACGAACAAATGAAAAAGTATACGAAAGACAGAAAGTCTTAATCAGGAGTAATTAAAAATTTACACCCTGAACACAGGTAGATAAATTTTGAACCAGATGGCGAATTGAAAACTGAAATCCTGAACAGTTAGAAAAGAAAAAGAAGCACGATAGAATGTACCATAAAAATATTAGAACTAAAAGACGCAAATTAATGCATTAATGGCTTATATGAAGATGGATAACAAGTCGAATATTTGGACAAGGGTGATTTAAATAAAGAATGTAAATTTGTGGTGCATTTACGTTTGAAAAAAAATGCCCGGATCAAAAAATAATTGCTGTCATCAAGGTAAAATCAAACTACCACCTCCATTTGAATATATGACTGAAATTAAAGATTTGTAATTTGGTACAACTGAAATGAGCAAGCATTTTAGGGAGAGTATTTGAGTTTATAATAATGTATTTGCATTCACTTTATTTAACACTCAAAATGTGGATTTGAAAGGACATGGTGCCTTACTCAATGCGAATTGTAGGGAATACACAAATAAAAGCAGCTACATCTTTAGAACAGAATGGCGCAAAAGTAAAATTGGGAAAAATTTGCATTTATGGTGTATAATTTTTACAATAAGGGTTGAACGGGATTATTACTAGTATTATTAAGGTTCAAAGTTATTTATTATTATAAAAACGGAAGTATTGTAATTTCCATACTGAACGTGAAAATATTGTCTAACATCTCTGTTGCCGGCGTTTGGAAGATACTTCTGTATCAGTGTCATTCTCGTTATTTAATAGCCAACCTTGTATATATATATATATATAACTTGGCATTAAAACTATGTTTAATACTACAAGCATAGTTTCTACGGGTAAGAGTTTGGTATTATACTACCAAGGCACCTAATACTGTCTTGCTGTATTGTTATGCTTCTATTTGATGCTTTGCTAAAAAATATCGCCCCCCCCCGGGACATGAAATGGGTATTAAAGAGATTAGTCAGCAATATTGCAATACGTACAGAACCACAAAACGTTTCCCTAAAAACTCCTTTTTTTAAACAATTATATTTTACAAAAAAAAAGTTTACATCGCATGTAATATGTAAACAGCAGAATTAGTTTAAATTGAAATGATTTTCGTATTCAGGGGTTCACCCATGTGACGGCCTGTTTTTTAAGCATTCTTAAGGATTTTTTTTTTTTTTTGACGACCATTAAAATGATAGAACTTTAAGTTTTTATCACTTACTTATATGTATTTTAAGAGTATGTATATAAATGTTTAGCCATAAATATCCAATTTAACGTGAGTTACAGCCCTCTGAACACACCCGCCTCGAAAGAATGGACGCTCACTTCCTTTTCAATTCCGGCTGATTGGCTCATCTGAAATTTTTAAAAAATTAAAGGTGTTTTAATTTATAAGCTTAAATGCACAGAATAGACTATACTCAATTGAAAATATCAAAAATTGGATGTTTTTGTTATAAAACATAAAAATATTTTTAATTTTGGAATGATCGTAGCCCATTTGGTGCGTATATATGTGCTAAGCCTACTCTATAAATTTGAAATCATTCGGTCAAACCGTTCTTGAGATATGATGGAGGAAAGTTTGAAAAACACAGTTTTGAGAAAAATGCGTTTAAAGTTTCAGGTCCGATAAAAACAATAAAAATCTTAACTTACCCTCAATCGGGGATGCCTGGTGGGGAAGACTAAAAAAAGTTCGACGAAATATTCAATAACAATAGATATTTCCTTTTAAACCTCTACAAACTTGTATGAACGTATATTTGCATAGAAGGGTCAATGGTATCAAGCCAACTGTACACAATAGGCCCAGTCTTCGATTGCCAACTCAGCGCTTCGAACAGCAACTCTTCTAATACTTGCTTCTTTATAACGACTTCAAATTTTAAAAAGTTACTTTACCACCGTACTTCTAGACATGTTGAAGGAAAGCAATTTATGGGGAAAAAATTTGCTTGATTTTTGAACCCATCAACTGGGTGAACCCTCTTAAATGCAATTAAACAAAAATAACATGCAAATTTATTATAAAAAATAGTCGGGTGGTAGCATCTCTTGTTTTAAAATGAATTAAAAATTGTTGTAAAAATGGGTTCTTTCTCATAAGAAAATGTTTGTACATTTGAACTGAGTTAAAGTATTTTTTTCTTGAACAAATCGACTTTTTAACATATTAGTTTTAAACAATAAATGAAATATTTATATTCATCCAAGTATATTTTTAGCAGATGATGTAAATGTTTATGATGTGATGTAAAAATAAATTCATAAAAACTAGTCCAATACTCATATTTTGTATGGCAACCTTGTACAGCTGTACAAGCGTCACAACGTGCTCTCCTGCTTTTATAAGGAGACTATTGATAAATTGTGGTAATAAATCCCATTGCACCGAAAACTCCGATTTTAAAGCCTTGAAAAGGGTTTGCCGCGGCGCTAATGCCGGGACGATAATGTTCTATTACAGGCAGCGCTGTTGAGTTCGCTGCTAATGCTCCTGATGGAGGAGCATTTAAACGAGCTGGAATAATGCTGGGGCGCAGGTGCTGGTAAAGCTGTTGGAATTGGAGAGACTATTGGAGTTGTAGCGTGTCTCTGTGTTGGTGGTGCTCTCTGCCTTTTCTCGCGATTCCAGAGTCTCATTCAAGGTGGAATACGCCCCACCCACGAAAGTGACACGTGATCTATAGTCACTTCTGTTTGGATGTATTCGGGAAAACCATTCTGCTATTGGTCCAAGTCTCCTTCGCGAGGTGTACTTTAAAACCGGTGGCTGGCATGGGAACTGCTCTGGCACCTTACTGTCGGCTGCATCAAGGGAGGCCAGAGATTGATTTCCCTTAGGACATCAGCGCCGTGGTGTCCACCCTGGGATACTTTCCGACGAGAAACTGCTTGACCGTTGAGACGTCACTCGTTCCCGACGGAAATGGGTCTTTGGTGAACACCTCCGTAGGTTATTGGCAAGCAATGGCTCTTTCTAAAGCATTCTCCAAGTGCTCTATCAGAATGAGATCTGGAGTCATCACTAGCCACGCCTTGCAACGAATACCCGCTTCTTCCAGATAATCATCAACAAGTGTCGCTCTGAGTGGTCGGGTATTATCGTCCATAAAAACAAATTGGTCCATCGTAGCTCCTTCAAAAATTCATCAAAAATTTCTTCTTTATAGCATTCTTCTGTCACTGTACAAGCAGAAGTGACATAAAGTGTTACACGCACGGTCAATATATTATCCCTCCTAATACCAGGATGTCATTAAAGCGACTGATCTGATATTTGCTAGTTGGTAATGTTTCCTGGGTTTTTACCAGAAGAAAATTTGTCGAGAACTGCTTTGTGTACTGAATTGCGATTCGGCAATAAAGAAGACACTGCGACAACTTTGTTCTATTCAGAAGTGACGTTCACGGCTCCAAGATATATGGGCTCTCTTGTGAAAGTGTGTAGGCGGAGCATACAGCATTAGTTTTTGGGTGTAAAGACCCCACTCAGTTAGCCGTCTATACATGGATGTCTCGATACCATTTTTCCAGACGCAGCAGCCAGGTCTTGAGACAGCTGTCAAGCAATCATGCCTCTATTGCGCCGTGTATTTAAAACAACATAGTGATCCTCCGCAAGAGTTGTGACTCTTGGGGACCTTTTCCAACCCTCCTAGTGATCGAGGGCCGTGGGTAGCCTAGTGGTTAGAGCATCGGACTCCAGACTGGAAGGCCTGGGTTCGATACCCGATGCCACCAAATACCCACCGAGTACACACGGAGTACGTGCTCGTTAAATCAGTGGGTTTGAATGGTGTCTCCATCTATCGTATTGTACCGAGCAAAATCGTACCTTCCCCTTCATGGGGCTCAAAGCTTAGGCTAATGACAGGCATAGATCTAGCCCGTTGCAATGATGAATTTCATGGACCTCGATCTGACTACGTTAGATAGGTGGCATAAGCAACAACAACACAATAGAGACCACCTTACGGGACACTTGTAACCAACGATACGTAGATTTTCGCTTGTGAATGTTCAGCTTCTAGCCAGCCGTCAGTTATCTTTCGAAAGTCATCGCTTAAACTAGTGGTCTCCAACCCCCGGTCTGCTGACCGGTACCGGTCCGTTGATCAAAATAATTCTAGACCGTCCAAGGAACATCAAAATATTTCTCTTTTATTCACTGTAGTGTATTTATTTCGGGGTTGTGTGCGACTTTCCTTGGAAATCACTTTTACATTTCGTGTTAAATCACTTTATATTCCTTTTTTGGTGTAATTGTATTTTATTCTAAAGGTATATTTATAAGTACAATTAAATTAATCAAAACATTCTAAAATCTAAGCAATCCTGATCTCACCCTCAGCGACCCCCCCCCCCCGTGGTAAAGTTACCAAACATAAACGTCCGTGACGGTCAAAATGTTGCATAGCACTGGATTAAACGATTCTGTGCAGTCATTTTGTCCTCTATCTCAGCGGCTGGTGTTGTTTTCATTAAAAAACGAAGCCCGCTCAAAAATTTGGTAATTTCAAAAACTTCAAATTTCCAATTCCATTTTTTTTTTTTTTTTTTTTTGGAAAGATGATTTTTTTA
This sequence comes from Trichonephila clavata, assembly GCA_019973975.1. NCBI lineage: Eukaryota > Metazoa > Arthropoda > Arachnida > Araneae > Nephilidae > Trichonephila > Trichonephila clavata. Next base: position 87,460 of record BMAO01020860.1, on the reverse strand, counting down.
AACTATTAAACAGACATGAGACGCATCTGTTGAAATCATTTTTAAATTGCATAATCATTAAAATAATAGCGATAGATATTTCTCTTTATTGCAAAAATATGCTTGTAGCTTCAATTTGAGTTGCAAATGTAAGCTTTAGGTAAAAAATATTTCTTAATTTTTTTTATTTAATTTCATCACTTTATTATGATTCCCTCTTGCATAAATTAAAAAACAAAACTTTTTAATTGCTATGAATGTAATCGTCAAATAGTGTAATTTTCTTTAGATATGGCGAATTCTTGCTGTTTATTCATTAATTCTTAGGTCATGGCCCTGTAGAACGACGAACAGAAAAAATTACAATTATATTTTTGTCATATCTGTACTCCAGGGTTTGAATAACCATTACAAAAGTCCATGTCCTGTAAAAAGTCTAAGATAAAAAAAAAATATCTCAGAATATAAGTCTGCTTAGTTTTTTTCTATTCATTTATTAGATAACTTTCTCTTGAGAAATTTTCTTAAAAGTGATATAGTCAAGAAAACGGAATTCATAAACTATTTTTGTGGTTTCTTGGATCATTAATAACTTTATTTGCATATATATTGCATAATATATGCCGATTAAAAACGTTCACAATATACTAAAAGAAATATTAATTTCCAACTGCAATTCGAATACACTAAAGTCGCAACAAGCTCTCTAACACAAAATGTTATTTTTTTCATAACTTCTTTCTATTCATGAAATATCTCTTACAAAAGTGGAGGGTAATTAAAAGCATTCTCTTGAAAGAGGTGCAAATCCCTGACCACATAAAATGGATGATAAAAAATAGGAAGATTAATTGCTAACTTTTTTTCTTACAGCCACACACACACACACTTTCTGTTTAAATAAACTAGTACAACAGAATTTAATTACAGCTCACAGAATCAAGGCAGAAGAAAATAACATTTTTTAAAAAGGTATTCAATTACAGAAAAGGAAATATTAATAATGGGTAATTTTCACGTTTACTCGTATTGTGCTCGCAAAATTTCTTGCATAATCCAGTTGAATATCGTAACTTTGAGTATGTTTTCTAGTTCAAGAAATATTTTTCAATGTTATGTTATTAAAGTGAAAACAATAATGATTAAATTATTTAAGTTTGGTAGATAGTAACCTACTTTTGTTATTTAGTTAGCTACTTAAAAAAATAATTTAAAAGGCAATTCATCTTGTTTCCGAAAGTCGAAAAGTCACAGAGATATGAAGATGAACAAATGCATTAAAATTCAAAATTTTGATTATTTACAAGATATTTAAACAAAATAGCAACACTTGCTGCTGAGCAACATAATGCTTAGGGAGTAAAAAAGTTTTCCATATTGAGGAATATTTCAGTCGGTATTACGTATTAATCAGCAGTGAACGTTCTAAAAAGATCAAAGAACTTAACAATTGCTGTAAAACGAAAAATTTAAAATCAAGTAGCTAAGTTTGTTTTTTAATAGCATGTAAAATTTTAAGCATGTGAAAAGTGTTTAAAAAAAATAAGTTTAAAATTACCAACGCCTTAATTGGAGACAGAATTCATGTGTGTGGTGTGTGTGTGTGTGTGTGTGTGTGTGTGTGTGTGTGTGTGTGTGTGGTGTGTGTGTGTGTGTGTGTGCATTCTAACTGAAAATGAGGACTTTTCAAAAAATCATCATAATTTTATTTTTAACCTGTAGCTTAATTTGACATGTCGATAAAAGTGTAAGAACACACAAACAAAAATGTGATTTTTACACACACCACAAACTTCATCTTTTTTTAGCAGCAAAACATTATCATTTCAACAACGAAAATATAAAGGATCTCACAGTTATTAAAAAGGTAGGTTCCACCGAGATTTGAACTCGGATCGCTGGATTCAAAGTCCAGAGTGCTAACCATTACACCATGGAACCCACTTCCCATGCCGGGAATCGAACCCGGGCCGCCTGGGTGAAAGCCAGGAATCCTAACCACTAGACCACATGGGAGTTGTTATAACAGCTACAAAATACGTATCTAACTCAAATCATAACCACTATCGAATTCTTTCAAACCTACTTTCTTTGTATTATACTCAAAAAATAGGTCAAGTCAGCATTTACATTTTTGATGCTTTCCTTCCTCTCTCTCTCTTTTCACCTTTCCTTCCTTTCTTTCTTCATTTATTTGTTTTTATTCAGCAGAAATTCACTTTTTCTCCCGTATCGCCATCTGTCGATCGTTGTGAAAACTAAATTATTAAATTTATTGTTTTCGATATAAAATAAAAAAAAAACTCTGTATATAAGAAAAAAATTCTATTTTATTTCTTTTTTACAAAAAAATACATTTCAGGCTACATCATAAACAGTTTTTGATCTCTAATGTTATTGATTTATTTATATATCATATAAAAAGGTTTATTTCAGTTTAAAATTTAAACTATATGAATAAATCAGAAGCAACGAATTTTTGTAAAATGTAAGCTTGCGTTTCAAATGCTAATTTTAATCATAAACCAACACCATTTTGTAAAAAAAAAAATTTGAAAAAAATTAAAGAATGTGTTTTGTTTTAAATAAGTATTAATTTCCTTCTTTGACTTTTTTTTTATAAAAAAAAAGAGCAAAAAAAATTTTTTTTTAATTTTTAGTGTTGTTTATCTTTTTAAAATTAATTTTATCTCGAAGTGGAAAAGCATTGCATAACCACGTTACATTTTACTACCATGTAAGTTAACAATCGAATTTTGGAAATGAAAGTTTTTAGTGTAAAATGTTCTTAATAAAGTTGAATTTTTTTCAAATTTAAAGTAAAAAAAATATATAATTCAACAAAATGTCGTGTAATTACTCGTTCATGTTTTGGACGTAAATATTTTTGTCTGAAATATATCCGCGAAATACTTTTTTATAAAACAAGCAGAAAAATATTACATTCAGAAAATTTATGTTTATATTTTCAGTTATTATAGTCTCATAAATTCCTTTTCAATGAAAAAAAGGATGTAATTTCAGTTTCCTTATTCAAATAAGAAAGGCGAAATGCTCCTAATAATTTTTTTAATGTAATAAATAGTTAAAGAAAGTAAAAGATGTATAGAATCTCCTTCAATAAAATAATATAATAATAATTTCATAAATTTTTAGAGAAAACAGAAATATATATTGCAGGACAAAACTCTGTTATTATAACATAACTTTCAAGAGCTTTCTTAAAAAAAACAATTGTAACAATAATTTCAAAATTGAGACTTTATAAAAATGAAACATTTGAAGATTTATGTGAATCTGAAATAATTGAAGACAAGAAAAAAGTTTCTCTAAAATACGTGACTGTTCTTTTGTACTCTATTCTAATTTGCGCTATAATACAACTATGTAAATTGGTTACGAAATTTCAGTTAACGTTCAGACACATTTGGAAGTTGAAAAGAGAACTATAAAAAAAGGGAGGTGAATGAATACATAACAAAAGGTATAGTATTTTCCCGTTCTTGTTATTTTTAAAAGAAAGAAGCAGCTTGATATTTGTACAAGTAACAATATTTCTTAGCATAGAAATGACGTGCGATTCAAAAAGAGGTTTACTCTAGGTTTTAAAGGGAAGTGAAATAAACCCTAAAACATTTCTACGAAATTATGTTATCATTTCTTCATTTTATTTCTTTGAAAGTGTTTTTTTTTTCTTCGCTCCCTTTCTTTTTTCCCATCCTCATGTGGAGATTAATTAATTTATGAAGTGAAAAAAATTATCATTTCATGGGACAGAAAATGTCAAAATGTGACTTTAAAAATACGGTAAAAGAAACAGATTTTTTTTCTTCCTTCTAAACTAACATTTTTATTTATGGCTGGAATCTAAGTAAAACTACTCCTTGAATTTTGTTTACTTTGTCATATTTTCGCCGAGAGTTTTAAAATATATTTCTTTTTTTAAGAATAAATCACATTTAAGAAGATATCTTACTGTTTTTTTCTACTAAAAAAAAGAACTTTGGAAAAATTAAATTCAAGAAACTAAAGCAAATACTGTGTAAATGCATATATATACTAATGTGAAAACTACAAGCAAGTTTTCTGATTTGTCTGATTTTGCTTTTGTCTCCAAAAAGGCAACTGGGAAACATGCAATACGCATTTAAAAAAATACTATGTAGTACTTAAAATATAAAATAAAGTATTAGCAGTAAAACAAAAAGTAATAATAATAATTGAAAGCATAATTATGGAACAAGCCGGAAAAAGGTTTAATTGATTGAATAGCATTAGTACAAAACACTGCTTGACCAAGAGTGAGTGACGAAGTTAATAAAGAATACAAAGTTTGCTAACTGCAATGATAGAAATGCACCAACCTTTTCAAATTTAACTCCAGATTATCCTACAGTACTTGAGGTAAGAGGCTCCATTATTTAATCAGCATATGTACCAGTTGTCTGATGTTCTCTTGAGGACACGACTGTGCAGTCATTTCCACAAAGCATTCCAAACAGCAGTGCCGATTTAAGGTTATTTCGGACCCAGGTCGTAGAAAATCTACATGCCCCCTTGGCACTGGAGGATCGAAATTTATAACCTGAAAATCTGGTTAAATCCAGCTTATCTGGGCCTTTCCAGGTGCTTTCGGGCTCCTGGGTGCCCCAAGCACCCAATAAATAAACCGGCGCTACCAAAAAGGTTCAATGCAGGGACGTCTTAAAACTTTTTGAGGCTCTGGCCCCTAGACAAAAGTAGGACTTGGGTCCTTATACAAGCTCCACCTTTGACCCTTAAAAGTAGACAGTACATAGCATGCATTGTCAAATACTAATACAAACAATAACCCGAAACAAATAAACGTGCATGACTTACAATTGCACAAATCAACTGGACCGACTGCCGCCTTTTGTCTGCCACTTGGCATATCGTCCGAAATTCCCCAGTTTTTCGGAGAATACAACCGAAAGTAGCATTTTACCGTTGAAATTATTCGAATCATGATCTTATTAAAACTGAGTTGAGAAAAAGATGAAGTCCCCATTATGACCAAGGCCCTGGGCTGGTCCCAGTTTGTCCATGCCTTAAAACATCCCTGGTTCAAAGGGATTAAAATCAGAAGAGTACACTTGTTGTGATTTAAAGCTATCCCTTACACTACTACCTCCCTGTATATCTGAAAATACTGCAGGATGTGTAGGCGGACTTAAATGATCAAACGACATAATTGCAATTCAAATAGATTTATTGATTGTTATCAGCAAATACGTTTAGACACACACTAATCAATTTAAGAAAAACAAAAGAGAGTGGAGTAACTAAGCGGGGAATCACTACAGCAGCATAACAGAATATCAACTGAATCTAGGAAAGTTTAAGCACGCACAATTACAGCTACACCACGTACGAATCGTCACAATATTTTAAATCACTGACCTTATCTTTTATCATCGGCTGTTCCTTCGTGATGACTTCGGCCTTTTTAATGACTGGAAGAATGGGTGAAGAATCCACGCTCTGTAATAAGGATTTTCACTATATTCAATCCGCTTCTCCTTGCGTATCTCCACACGTAACAGGCTATCTACGATTGTCAACAACTTCGTGTTGACGCGTCTTGATCTTTAATTCACTTAACTTCTCTCTTCCTATCACTTAACTTCTTAACTCGCGAAAACCGAACTTATATAATATATCTTATTTACATAAATCACGCCTGGCTCTCGCTGAAGATTGGTTGAAATAAATAAATTGTCTTAAGGAAATAGAAGAGGTTAAGACCGTATAGATCCGTCACACACTAATCAAACCAGTATAGGAAAATCTTCATTTCCTAAGGGCTCCTTAACAGCATGTAACTTCTATGTCTGTGCGTTGTCGGTACATAAAAAAGTATTCCAAACCCATGCCATTTCGGAACAGACACATGTAGGAAAGAATAACTTGATCGGTGTAACCGTATCTGGTTAAGGAAATTGTTCCAAAACATTGAGCTCTGTCAGTCTGTTCATCAAGATGCTTCCTCACACTTACCCGCAGAACCACATCAACAGTCTCGATTCTTGGTGTTAGTGTGATGAAAGCATGTTCTCACCTCTTTCCATATCAACAGAGGCCGAGAATCGTTTATCAGATTGAAATGACTGCCGTGGTAAAGAGGACGTGATTCATTGATTAGATGCCCAGTCTGTTCCTTAACATTGCTAAAGATGAGCTGGCACTGTTAATAGAGGTATGTATTCAGGACGGCGGACGAATAGGTCACTTTTATTGGAGTGACCTTTTTTGATCCTAAGTAGAACTAGTGCTCGACAAAAGCTGGTCATGAGTTTGTGATCATGATCACTCTGCAACTGCAACCTAGATTCTAGTCAAATCTGCAGTCAGATTCGGTTAGAAATAAAAAAAAATGTGTTGCGCCATTTTTGATCACCTTAAAAATAGCTTGAAAACATTCATAATGTGTGCTTAAGATATTCCATAATAAAAACCTTTAGTACGCTTGGCTGAAAGAATTTGCTTTTTTCGAGCTAATTAAAGCTTTGTAGTTAAATATCGAAGTTAAAATGCTGTCATTCATGAAACGAGAGTTTAAATCTATTTAAAGAAAACAGTGCTGAAATTAAGGGGGGAAGGAGGGAATGAGAAAAGAACAACGTTATTAAAATCATCTAAAAGAGATGGTCGAGTAAATATAATAATCTTAATTAAGTTCTAATTAAATTGAGTTTTTTTTTCTTGGTTCCTACTGAAGTTAATGAAAATAACGTTTTAAAAGCTTTTATCTAGAATTTTTTAAAGGAACCCAGTTTATTTATAGTTATATATGTTTTTTTTTAAAAAAAGAGCATTTTTTATAGCATTTTGTTTTAATTCTAAAAATAAAGTGTGACATTTATCTTAAAATTCCAAAATGCTCTGGATGTTTGAAAGTATTGTAGATGAAGTGATTTCTTGAAATGAAAGCAAATTGAATACTTTGGATTTTTCTTGCACATTGATTGCATACGTGACACAAGTATTATTACAAGCAGTTTTTGTTCCAACCTCTGTTGCTTATCCCAACATGCTTAACAACAAATATAATTAATTATTGCAATTCTTTTAATTGTCCTGGTGACTTTTAGAAGAAAGTGTTCGAATGGGCCATTCGCTACCAGCTGGCCATCGAATGAGATGCTGTTATATGTATTCATTGGATTTTTTTTTTTACATTCTATCAAGATGAGTGAACAAGTTGAGCGAAGTAACTCGTGAACCAACTTGGTAATTTTCATAGCAAAACAATTCAGCAAAATATTCAGTAGGTTCAAAGTTGATGCTATGCAGAAACACAAATGAAAGATTAATGTAACTAATTAATAGAAAATGACCGTATATAGTTTTCTGGGAAGACACAAACCATACGGAATACAGCTATTGTTGAGAGAAGGCTTTAACAAAAGATTATTGTTTGCCTGCTCGAAAGATTTCCGAAGAGACTGGGATCAATAAATATTCTGCTCATTCAATTTTGCTAGATGATTTGAACATATGCAGAGTGGTCATTATTTTTGTGCACAAGCTATTATCGGAAAAAAAGAAACAGTTTTCTTTTCAGTCGTTTTTCAACCTCCCTACTCTCAAGACATGTATCCTTAAAGTTGCTGGATGTTTTCGAAATCGAAGACGCCATTAAAGTGATCCATTTTTAAGAATAAGAAATAGTGCAGCACGCGCGACTGTGGAAAGGAACTACGTTCCAATGAAAAATAAAAGCCTTTCAGCAACATTGGAAGGATAGATGGGCTAAATGTGTACATATTCAAGAGAAAAGTACAAGAAAAAAATGCATGCGTGTATCAGTGTGAACACGTGGTAGAAGTTAACTTCTTTGGCTTATGTGTAATGAAATGCAAAATTAAGTTTTAATTTAAAGTAATCTTACATATAATTAACAAATTTATTATTAGAATTATTATTTAAATCTGTATTTAAAAAATAATCTAGGTGGAAAAGGTGTAAGTATAAGCAAAATTTTTATTTTCAACACATAATACTAAAAAAATTTTTATTGTGTACATTTATATAAAAGTATCATTATTATATTATTCTATTTCCACACACACACGAACACATTATGCTTATGGGGGCTTCAGTACATAATTTTGTTATCAAAGGCTGGTGGTAACTAAAATAATAAATGTAGGTTTTGCATCACTATCATTTAAAAATCTCGAAACGTAAAACATGACAAATGAAGTTCCTATTTATTTTATTTGTTTAACATTTAAAACTACCTTTTTTTTAAAAAAAAAATAAAGATAATCAGTCTTACTATTCTTTTCAAAGATAAAATGCAGGCATTTCATTAAAAAACTGGTTAATTATGTCTCTATTTTATTTTTTAACATTTAAAACTACAATTTTTTTTTAAAAAATGAAAGATTATCAGTTTTATTATATTTTTCAAAGGTAATGTGCAGCTTTTTGATTAAAAAGAAAGGTTAATTATATTTTGTCTTTTATTTTACTCATGTTTGTAAAATATTTTTCATATTTAAGAAATATTGTTTTAAGAAGTGTTATGTAAATGCAAAAATGTATTAATGCCTTCATTTTTATATTAACTGTAACACATAAAGCTATCATAACAAACACAACATCAGCATAAAATAAAAATATCACCAGAAATATAAAATGCAAAGAAAAACAGAGATGTTTATCATAAAATTATACGTTAACCTCATGAATTTAGCATAATTGGAAATTTAGTTTTGAATGAAAAGGTCTTAATCTTGTAGAATGAACTAAATGCGTTCATTTTCTTGTATCAATATATAGGAAAATTAACAGATCCCATAACAGATCATTTGGTATATCGATCTCATACGTAACGTTTGAAAGTTTGCTTACAATTTTTAAGGAGCCATTGTTTTTTTTTTAAAAAAAATAGCTTTGTACGTAAAAACACAGACAAATAGAAATTTTCAAAATTACGAAATTCCATATCTATTTTAAAGTTTTCTTACCGAATGCCGTTTTTGTTTACAAGTAAAAAGAGCCAAGATTGAAAACAGTATATGGCTCCAGAAATTCGTCTCAATGCGCATGCGCAACTTTCAAACACTTGGAATTCCTCTGCCAAAAAAAAAAGAAGAAAAAAAAAAAAAACGTACAGTGTGGTTAAGAAATTTTTTTTTTAAATTTCATTTTTTTTGAGGGCTTAATTTTTCCATTAAAGTTTTGAAAATTCACCTATCAATTGCAAAGAACAGTAATTTTTAAATAAAAAATGTACCAAAAATACCGTTTTAATCAATTTTCGTAAAAAGTGTTTTAGACAAAAAACACAAAAACTTTTTTAAAATTCGTAATTTGTAAGCAATTTTTTCAATCTTCACATTAATTACGGATAATAAATGTTTACACACGGAAAAAAAGTTTCGTGCGATTATCTTTATAAATGACGAAGTTATTAAATGTTTAATTAAAATTCTGAATATTTTTTGAAAAATCGTAAAAAAAAAGGTTTTTGACATTTTATTTTTTAAATGACTTAATCTAAAATAAAAACGCATGAACTTATTTAGTGTAGAATATCGTTTTAATAACACGAAAATAAATTCATACGCAGCGATTTAGAAATCATTTTCGTAAAAACGCATCAATTTTAACGCCTTTTAGAAAAATTCGTAAAAAATATAAAATATCATTAGTTTGTAAAAAAAATAATTTCGTATCGTGGCTAAATAAATGATCTTTCCGATTTAGTTATTATTTTTTGTCTACTTTTAAAAGTAAAAATTAGATGGCTGTTTTAAAATCGTCGAAAAAGTCGGAAAATCGCTCCCCCGAAATGGAAAATACTTCCCTACCTTATATCATCGTGTAACATGTAACGGGTAACGCGTAACGAAAATTTTTCCCTACCGTGCCATAAAAAGTTAACTTCAAAAAAGTATCAAGATCTTATAATATCTAGTCTATTTACATATAAAATACACTAATCACTTCGAATTTGACAATATTATGTGGATATACGTCTATTTCGAGAATAATGCAATAGAAAGAGTTTATTTTTTGCTGCTTTGCTGAAGTAAATCTCACACATAAAAATTTTAGACTCCTTAGTTCTACTTTGTATGTGTGTTAATCATTAAAGAAAATTTCTTTTTATCACTCATATATTTCTGATTAAATAATTTTCGATTTTTCTCTAATCCAACATGTAATAGTATCTTCTTTACTCAAAAAATAAATGAATACAATTATTAATAAACATATTTATAAAAAATTACCCATTTTGAACTATAATTTTTTATAAAATAAACTTTAAAAAGAAATGATAACAGGTAGTGATATTCCATATTTAAGAAAAACTGAATTTTCCCATAACTTAAATATTTTTTAACAGAAAAACTCACAAATATTGAATAATTTACTAACATTACATTGACATATATTTACCAAATACTGTTTGCCAGACTTACAGCCTTAACAAATGAAAATATTTTCAAATTTTCGGGAAAAAGTAAGAACCTTTAAAAGGAAAGAAGTTTTGTTTCCTGTGCAAATAAAACCTTGTTACATTATTCCCCTGCCAAAGTGGATTTTCTAGTTTTAAAAGCAAAACTCACATGGATCGGTATGAAAATTTTTTTGATATCAAAATATTGCATATAGTTATAATTAAATAAATTCCCCTCTCCCCTAAAAAAAATTACGAACAATTTAAATATGATAGCTTTAAACACACATCTTGCCAAAAATAAAATTGGAATATAAGCTTAATACATAAAATATATTCCCTAGTAATTAAAAGGCTACATCACTAGAAGACAAATACGAAAAAAAAAAATGTAAATTTGTAAGGTTCTTAAACTTGGTAAAAAGTTTTGTGAGGAGGAATTCTTCACATTACAAACACTTCTTAGAATCTATTTGAATTGAATCAATGCATTAGCTATTATTTGACAACTTGTCAAATAAATAAATTACGAAATGGGTGATATTCTTCCTGTGTTAACACTTTAATAATATTTCAATTCTCTTACTAATTTATTGAATTTTAAAAAATGATACCAAGAAATCTTATTAATTTTTTGAAAGGTGTTAGAAAAATAGCATTATATGTATCAAATGTCTGAAATTTTGGTTAATACAAATTTGAAAAATGATACACTGAAAAATATAATCAAAATAAAGGGTAAAATGTGTATACCCTTATTCAAATCTAAACCACCATCAAATTATATGCCCCACCCCAAATTCTCAACAAATTTTTATGAAGAAAAAAAAAGCCCATGGTATTGATATCCTTATAAAACTTAGAAAAAAATATTAAAATGAGAACTAATAAGAAGGGAATAATTAAACTATTTTACCTGTATTAAAAACATTTAAATACGATAATGAGCCTGCAATCGCTCTAACCGTCTGAGTATTATGCTCAATTTCTTCCATCCAATGAATTTTTAGGCCTTCGGTTCTAAACCGTGCTCAATTTTCAGTAGCACTTAATTGGAAAAAGCGTGGCATGGATTATAATAAAATACGGTATATCTGATTTTAAGCAAATCATGTGTTTTCAGATATAAGAGTTTGGATTTTATATATAAAGTCTTGTTATCTTAGAAAATAACGCAATTCAAATGACTTGATGACTTTTATCTCAAGTAATGAGCTTTCATTTCAAATTTATCCTATATTTTATTTTTAGTTTTTCCATTAGTATGCCATATCATAGATAATGATATTATAACTGCATAGATCAACAGTATACAATTCCGTCTGCAATACACATATTCCGTATTCCATACCCAAAACTAAGCATTTAGTACTATTAATTTTAGATTGTTCATTGATATGCAGCGTATTACCACGTTTCTAATCTTCTTTACCTCAATTTCAGCGGTTACGATAACCCATTCCAAAACCCTTTGTAGCTCATTTCCGCTTATCCTCATTAATCGTTTTAAATTCTTAAAATAAAATAGAATTAATAATTAACTATAAAACGCGTATATATGTATACTTCCGTAAAATCATCATTTAACACTAAAATATGTTCAACAGAAATTGTTGTCTCCCTATCATTTTAATGAAAAAAATGTTGAGACATCAATACATTTCAGCCATTGGGGAGACACTGATATATTTCAGCCATTTGCGAGACACAAATATATTTCCCGCCGTTAAGAAATCAAAACATCTTTCTTATTATTAGAGATACCAAAATTAGCTTTTTCTACTGGAATAAAACAAATCTGATCCAATAATAAAAGATCTTCGCATTTGTATTTTTCTTTTGGTTCTGGAAAGGATTACGATTTGACGTATACGTCACTTACAAATGTTTCACCCCTTTTTGAGGAAATTGGGAAGATTTTTATTCAAGACACAAATCATATTCTCTCAACCGCAATCGGCCTGGTCGGTCCTCATTTTAGCAGTCCATTCTTTTGAGAAAAATTATTTTTTACGAATCATTCTAATTGCTAATTTTCTTTAAAGTGTGATTAATTCTCGCACTATTAATGCCATTTTTTACATAATGTCAATGATAATTTAGCCGCAATTGTGATTCTTAAGTGTTTCAACTCAATTTTCGATTTTCAATTTATTATACAATTTTCTTTTGGGCGTTTCGCTATTCCTCCTAGAATACAATCTTGTAGTGTTTTACTAAGAAGATATTTATTTTGTCTACTGAAATATGAATTTCGTCTGGAATAAACAATTTCTATGCGGTAAGTTCCAGATTTTAATTTCTAATAATATTAATACTTCAATTAAAAATTGAAATTAGTGTAAAAAATACGTGTGTGTGTGCGTAATGTATCGATGTACACTGCTGGCCACAGTAAATGCAACACCAAGAAAGACAAGAGATACCACAACAAAATTTATTTTGTAGATAACATGTTGACCAAGTATAAAATGATTAAATTTATAGACTTCTATGAAGTGTGATTCCTGCCAGAATCAGTAGCCAGGGTAGCCGCCATTGTTGGAGATCACCGCTGCCACACGCCTCGGCATTGATTCAAAGAGACTTTGGATGTGTTCATGGGGTACAGCAGACCAAGCAGCTTCCACACGTTGCCAAAGTTGATCTAGTGTGGCAGCTGGGGGTGTAATCTGAGTCAATCGTTGAGCAACCATAGACCACATGTTTTCTATCGGCGAAAGATCCGGAGAGAGAGCCGGCCAGGGAAGCAATTCAATCTGGTGATTAACGAAGAACATTTGGACAATGCGTGCCACGTGTTGTCGCGCATTATAATGTTGAAATATGGCTGTGAACAAGCCCTGAAGGTAAGGAAGGACAACCAGCTCCAACACCTCGGAGATGTAGCGCTGGCTGTTCAAAGTACCGGCAATGAGTACTGGAGGAGTGCGAGAGTGATATTCAATACCGCCCCATACCATAATACCCGGTGCAGGACCAGTGTGGCCATGCATAAGGCAGCTGTTCAGCATCCTCTCTCCACGGTGTCTCTAGACTCGAATCCGACCATCGTGGTGTTGCAGACAGATGCGTGACTCGTCAGTAAAGACAACTTCTTTCCATTCTGCCGCCCACATATTTCTTTCATCGTACCATTGGCGGCGGAGACGTCTTTGGTTCTGCTTCAAGGGTAGACTAAGCAATGGACGTCTTGCGGGCAGACCACTCTGCTGTAAACGGCGTCGAAAGGTACGCGCAGACCCTGAATGATGCGTTACAGACTCAATGTGCTGTGCTATGGTTCGTGATGTGACTGAGGGATCCGTCACTGCCATGCGCACAATTTGCCTGTCCTCACGTGAAGTGGTGCCCTTAGGTGGATGCGATCGACCACGTCGGTCCGTCGTACCGCCCCCCCCCCTTGCATCCAACGGTCACATATCCGCATTACAGTTGTTTGGTTTCGTCCAACACGACTACCGATTTCCCTGAAAGATAATCCACAATCTCGGTAGGCCACTATCCTTCCTCTATCGAACTCGGATACTTGATCAAAAGCTGATCGCTCTTTTCTACGAGGCATAACTGATCATTTTTTGAAAAAAACACAAGTAAAACACAATTGCCGAACTTGAAATCATCGAAATCTCCAAGCTTTAAATAGCGCTTTGAGGTGGCGCCACAGGCGTGCGTGATGCGTGTCTGCGCTGAAATTCTAATCATTTGCATATCTCACCTCCGCTAATGCATGTTGTAAATTTCATGTTATTTGCGTGCTTCCTCCAGGGTGTTGCATTTACGGTGACCAGCAGTGTATTTATTTTGTTAATTGTTGTTGTGACAGTTAAAAAATAGCTGCTTGATATTGATCACACATTCTTATGAATTGGTATCCATTCATGATCATGGGTTTCTTTGTTTAATTAAAAGATTTTTCTTCATGACTCACTTTGCTTCATTCATAATGTTTAGTTATGGGTTCTCTACTCTTCTGCTTAGTTTAATTTTGATTTGAAAACATTTTTTTTTCTATCTTCACGGTAGGTAACTATTCCGCAGACCATGTAATATAAAGATTCATTCATTTTGTGATTTGTAGTCATTGCATAGTCTCTATCGATCATATCTTTCATTTTAACATCAGATGAAAAATTTGTACATCTTCGACGTTCAAGTGTCAAGGAACAATAGTAGAAATTATTTATTTTTCACATTAAAATATACAAGAAAGAGCATGGAAAAAATGTGTCATTAAAAATATATACACGCTTACAAATGAAGGTAATAATTAGTTATTTTTAGAAATTACGTCAGTGTTATAGGGAAAGTTACAACCACTCAGTAAGGAACGTGTAAGCTATTAAAATATTCTTTGATTAGGAATCTAGATTAAATCTGTCAAAATACAGGGTTTAATTCTTCTGAACAATGAATTATGTGTAAATCTGTCACAATATAGGTTTAATCTTTTAAATGGAAAATTAAATGGGGTATTCGAAATAGGGTTCTCCTAATTATGATTTGGAAAAAACATGTTTACGATTAGAATTTTAAGTAAATATTAATTTTTTACATATATATCTAATATATATAAAATTCTCGTGTCACAGTGTTTGTAACCAAACTCCTCCGAAACGGTGTGGCCGATTCTTATGAAATTTTGTGCGTATATTCAGTAGGTCTGAGAATAGGACGTAAACTATTTTTCATTCCGATATTGTAATTAGTTAAAAAGATATTAATTAAAAACCTTAAAACGCATAATTGTTTTAACCCTGCGCGTTATTTTTCCCACCTAGCGTCGTGAATGAACAGAGGGTGAAATTTTTCGGTATTCTCGACGTTATTTAAACAGCCATCCAATTTTTGCTTTTTAAATGACAAAAATTAATTACAGAATCGGAAAGTTCATTTCTTTCGCCACGATACAGTATAAATCTTTTTGCTAAATTATAACTTTTTCTATTTTTTATGATTTTTTTAAAATTGAGTTAAGACCGATGCGTTTATAAGAAATTCTTTTTCTAAATCGTTGCGTATAAATTTATTTTCGTGTTATTAAAACGATATTTTGTGTTTAATAAGTTCATGCATTTTTCTTTTTTAATCAGTCATTTAAAAAATAAAATGCTGAAAACTTTTTTTCTATATTTTTTTAAAAAGTACTCAAAATTTTAACTCAACATTAAATAACTTCGTCATTTATAAAATCATCGTTCGAAAATTTTTTACGTTTGTAGAATAATGTTGTCCAACTTCTGTGTGGAGATTGAAATAATTGCTTAAAAATTACGGATTTAAAATTTTTTTTTGTAATTTTCGTAAAATACCGTTTTTGCGAGAAATAATTTAAACAGTCTTTTTTGTACATTTTTAATTTAAAAGTACTTTGTTTTTGCAATTGATGTGTGAAATTTCAAAATTTTAACATGAAAGTTAAGCCCTCAAAAAATAATTAAAAAAATGAAAACTTTAAAAAAAAATTCTCAATTGCGTCGAGGTCATTCACTTTGCGTTAGCTTTCTGTTTGGAAGACGCGAAAGG
This sequence comes from Trichonephila clavata, assembly GCA_019973975.1. NCBI lineage: Eukaryota > Metazoa > Arthropoda > Arachnida > Araneae > Nephilidae > Trichonephila > Trichonephila clavata. Next base: position 71,520 of record BMAO01020860.1, on the reverse strand, counting down.
TTGAGATAGCTTTGAGTCTTTCACTGATGCAGAAAAAGGGGAATTCCTTCATAACATTGCTATTTGCGGCGTGACGCTCATTCATATAACGTATCACAACCGATAGTTTTTTTATTCTTAAAGATTGATTTATTGAAGAACAGTGGAATATAAGAAAAATATATCATAAAAAATATAAGGAAATATTCTGAAATATATTTTTATCACATAGTATTATTTTCTTTTTGAATTGTATACTGTAAATGTGTAAATAAAGCCTTTTTACCTTTTTTTGTATCTTTTTTAAAATCTAACACTCAAAAACAACGCAATAAAGAAATAAACAGTCGTTTCAATAGGTAACGGTAAGAATTTTTTCATTAATTATATTTGTGAAAAATTTAATCGCGTTTTTACTCCGTTATCATTATTTTAAATAAGTTTATTTGCAATACATTTAAATGTATTGCTTTAAATAAATATTTTTTAAAATAAAGTAGTATTGTTTTCTGTAAATCATTAAACGAAACTTTTCAATCGTTATGTATGGATTTCTTAGAATTATGATAAGTAAACCATCTAAACTAAAAAAGTTCATACTTTTCTCTTTTGAAATCAGTGATTTAATAAATTTATAAATACCAAACATCATTTATTTCGTCACGATACGAATTTTTTCCCCTTCAAAACAATAATACTTTGCCTATTTTATGATTCCTTCTAAAATGAATAAATATCAATGCAGTTAAATAAATATGATTTTTAAAAAGTTCATTGATCATCTAGAATCAGTAATTTAAAAAATAAAATGTCGAAAACTATCTTTTTTTTAAAATTTTAAAAAAAAAACTTTTTTTTTACAAAATAATGATATTTTGCATATTTTATGATTTTTTTCTAAAATGAATCAATATCGGTGTCGAACATTTAAAAAAATCCATAATTTTACTTCAAAATTTAATATAGTAGTGAAATTTCGTAATTTGAAAATGTTAAACGAGAAAGCCATGACACGCACTCACGGGCCATGCACTCACATCGTACGCGTCACACCCACACAAAAAATCTGGCATCAGAAAGAAAGGAGGAAATTAACATAGAGATTAAGTTATACCCTCGGTAAAAGCCCGTGCAACGCCGGGCCATGCAGCTAGTATATATATATATATATATATCTCAGCAATATTATTCAAACTCCAAAGAATTTGTTAAAGTTTTATTGCGATTATTTTACTTTTAGTGTTGCTACTTATTTTGTTGTTGTGTGCACATTTTTTTTTGTTGCTTCAAATTGAATTAATAATGATTTTGTATGTGTGTGTAATTATGTATATAATTTTCAATTAAAAATATTTCGTCTTTTTAAATAAATGAATTCCAGTTAAGAATAATTATCCATAAATGTTTATGTAAAGAATATTTTTTCAAAATATTGATAAAGCTAGTTTATCTCATTTTGCATGGGAACTTCGTTATAAATATTTGTCATTATGTCATTATGTTTCTTTTTTGTGTGTAAAACTATATACTTGCATTCTTAATTACTTTTTTTTCATTTATTTTTAGAAAACCTTTGGAGAAAGATGCTCAGAAACATTAATATTCAGACAGTTATGACTGTTACCATCGCTGTTCTACTTCCAAGTTCTATCCTCGCTCATAAGCCAATGGGTAATAAATCTGTGCTTAGAGCATATTGATACTTTCTGTACAGAAATGTTTTGTCCACTGAATGCAGTGGGGAAAAATGAAAGAAAAGTATTTTTTAACTATACTTTAAACAAGAGCAGCTTTTTTGACTCTTTATTGCTTAAAATTAAGAGTTCAACTTTGTAGAAATCTGCTGCATTATTTTTCTACTGCCTCTAATGGGTTCAATGACACCAATAGTTGGGGGAAAAATGGACACCATATTTCTGTACTTCAAGGTATCAATATATGTTTCATAAAACTTTTCGTTCACATTTCAAATTTTTTATATCTCGAAAATAATTTGAGGCTGGGAAATATTTAAAAATACTTCGAAACAATATAAATTCAAAAAACAAATTGTTAATTCTACGAAACTATTTTCGGGAATTGAAAAATAATGGAGAAAAACATTTGACCAGGGAAGTGTTTAGATAAAAAAAATATTTTAACTGATTTTAGAAGCACGTGCAATTTACTTTAATATAATGTTTCACAAAATTTAATTCAAATTAATTTAACATTTATTGAATTATTACTTTTTGGTGTTCATTTTAATCTCCCAGTTATGTTCCATTATTCATTTCACTTGAATTAATACCCTAGAAACTGTTATGTTAGCACCGGGAAAAATTCAACTATTTTCGACTTTTTTCTTTTTACAGTCACTGTCCAAACAGATTTATTATTATTTTTCTTTAAAATGTATCACACTATTAGCTTAGAAAGTTCCAGGAAGTTTCTTAAAGTTACTGAATATTGAGTAATTATGATGCATAATAATAATGAATTAAATGGAACTAAAAATGCTATATTTTAAAAACCAAGCATTTTCTTACAAAATCAGCGAACAATAACAAACTATGATCAGTACCATATTATATCACTAAAGTAAATTAAATATTTTGTTTGAATTATATACGAGGATTGAAACTTTAATAGTTGCAACTATTTATTTGCATGGAATACAAAAGGGATTCATGTCACCATGTCTTACAGTCCTTCAATAGAGTCGCCAACATTGTGTATAACCCCGTTTCCAACGATGTGGAAGTCGCAGAACACCTGTAGCAGCGCCTAATTCAAATGAACCGATCTAATGCTGCAAGAATCTTTGGAACAGTTTTGATGCAAATGCAACGAAGTGGTTCTCAGGAATTAAGTCAAAGTCACAAGGGCTTAAATTTGTGGAGTACGGTGGATGGTAAAGCAATTCCCAGCCCCATCGATCGAACAAATCTGTCACAGCTTGCACTGCATGGATCCGAACATTGTCATGCAGAATGAAAGGAGCGTTCTGCAGAAAATGTTGCCGTATTTTTTTTCTCAAAGCTGGTCTGAGATGGTGCTCCAAAAATGAGCAGTGATACTGCGCTTTGACGGTTTGCTGCAGTAGAACGGTATGCGTTAGGATGACACCACCATAGTCTTACACCAGAATCCCCATATCTTTCACATTGCTGGTGTTCTGGCGAAGTTTCGAGCTTCGTGGTGACCCATAATGACGCCATTCATTTGATTAATGTGTCAGTTCTGAATTGTACGATCTGGCCAAAGTCTCCTCTGCGTAAAAAAGTCTCTCCTTCGCATTCATAGCGCTCCAGGTGGGTTCGAGCCGCATCGTATCGTAGCCATTTCTGCATTTCCGTCAAATGAAGTGGAACCCATCATGAAGCAATTTTTCTCATGCCAAGGAGTTCCTTCAGAATGTGCCACACAGCACAAATCCTGTCTGTCTGTCGGGCCAGCCCACGAATAGTTTGGCGTTGATCATTGTCCATTATTGCGGCAACAGCATGCTCTTCTGCTTCGCTGACACTAGGACAACCTGACCGATGCATATCTGCCACATTTTGGTGTCCATCATTGAAGGCTTTGGCCCATCTCGCTACAGTTCTGCAAGGAAATGCAGATTCCCCACAAGTCTCTTGAAGTCCTAGATAACATTGTCGTGCTGTACGACCTCTGGCACATTCAAATTTTATCCAACTTCGATTTTATTGTTTGGAAAACATCCTGACAACACTTACTTTAGACCATAGGTTCCCAAACTTTTTAGCCTCATAGACCCCTTGACAGGTTTTTCAGTTTGGGGTAGACCCCCTACTTACCTAGTATTAAATTTGTGCAAATTTATCAATGTGTTTTTGACAGCAGGTATAGAGCTATTTACATTAAAAGATTAAAATCTTTAACTGTAATGAAGTATAGAAGAGTTTAAAACTTAAGAAAACACATGTTAGTTAATTTAATTAGTTAGTTAATTAAATTAGAATTTAACTAATGCATAAAATAACTGTTACATAAAACAACTGAGCAACAAACAAAAGCTTTTAGAGAGAGGGAGGAATCTGGGGATGCAATAATAAATTTCAACATTTGGCATCAATCTTATCAGGTTTTAACACTAAATATATCTTCTCGGTTAATAGTGTCCAGTATTTTCTTTTTTTGTTTTGGAGATAGGCAAGCGCACTAAAACTCCTTCTCAATCGGAAAACAATTAAGATATTCCATAATATGGAATAAATAACAGGTATATCTTTTTAAAGCTAAAATTGTTGACATCGTTTCTAAACTTTACTTTAAGATTTTCATTAATGCATATTCCTAGAGCTTACTTCCTATAATCTGACTTTTTTTTTCAAAGTGACCATATGATTTCATTGTCTACTGTGGTGCTATGATAGTCAAAATATTCTCAAATCTAGTTTCAAAATCTAAAAAAAGGGCATTTAAATGTTGGTGACGTCCAATATTATGTTCCTTTAGCTTAATTCTGGCAAGAAAGGCTGTGTGAAATGTGGTCCTTGTTTTAATAAAATTTATGCTGTGGTCTTGTAACTGCAAAAAACCTCATTAAATTTAGTAAATAAATCTGTTAAATAGGTGAGTCTAGTTTCCACTCGATTAAATTTCCTTTTAATATTAGTCACAATCTGGTTTGATGAGAGCCACTATCGTAGACCCCCAATTACACCTCATAGACCCCCAAATTATTTGTTTGCTGTCGTGGACCCCTTGCAGATCGTCATAGACCCCTGGGGGTCTATATAGACCACTTTGGGAATCACTGCTTTAGACTGCAAACCCCAATACAAGGATCAATTCTTCATGTCACTCCGCATGCGCATGACGCAGGAAGGACGACTCTTTTTGCTGAGGGGTAAGGTAAGTATGTAGCTCACGTGTGGTAAACGCGACATTCTTCAGTTTTGTTGCGTAGCGTCTTTACAGCAGTATTGCCACTATTAAAGTTCCAACCCTTGTACATTTAAATACTTTTGTCTCGATAATTCTTTTTATTATGCAAGAACACTTGCTTAAAAAGGATACTACATCTTTAGGTTTTACATTTACCTTTTTGTCTTGCATACAGATATTACAACACGAAAAGGCTTAATATATGTATAAAAAAGCTTAAAATTCAGTTGAGATTAATTTATGACTGTTCTCTATTTTAGATTTTGATATTATTAATGGAAATTATTTTCAAATAAATAAAAAACACGCATTTAATAAATAATTGATAAGTACTTTCTCTCTCTCTTTCTGTGCCTACTTTTTCAAGTTCTGTTTTCTTCTATTTCTTTTTTGTCAGAAAATCTTATTTTATTGCATAATTATGGAATTTCGGACAATTTATGGAATTTAAATACAACAGTAACAACTAGCAGTAAAACAATTAAGCGGAATTTTTTTTTAAAAAAATGTGTTTTCATTTAAAAATAAGTGTTCTTTTCAAATGTCTAAGTGCTTAATATTTGATAATGACTATTATTTAATAGCTACTCACTACTACTACAGTTAACTCTTTTTTCTTACTATTATATTAAATAAGTAATAAAAAGCTGTTAATTGTTCATTAAGCAAAACAAAAGAAAAACTTTAACCTCGATTAAGAAAGACTATGCTGAAAGGAAAAGAAAATACTATGCTGAAAAGAATGTGAAATTAAATTTCACATTGTGATTTTATATATATATATATATAACGTTGGTAGTTCCAGAATGTTTCATAGAAATTGAAGTTACACTCTCTCAACTCCAGAGAGGGCGATAAAAGAACTAAAATATAATCTCTAAAATTCTCTTGACTTGAGGAAAGGAATAAGCTTCGAATTTAAATCAACAGAATAATTTCACAAAATGATGCAAACAGTCGATTATGCTAATTTCTGCAAAACACCACTAGAAATTATACTAAGCCTTCGAATATAAAAACGTCGTAATTTTCTAAAATAGTAAGTCCTGTTCACTGCCTTTCTCTGCATAGTTGTACGAACAAAGTTAGCAAAATTATGCAAAATTGTAAGAAGAAATAAAAAATTTTAAAAAAGGACTAAAAATTATACTTAGAAAAGAAGGGATCTTAAAAAGAATTTTTTAAAAATTAAATACATCATAAAAGAAATTTAATAATCTACTTTTTTTTACTTCAAAGGACCAGATGCCTTAAAAATATCCCTTCTATAATTACAAGAGTAAAAACTGAGTAAATGACATTATAATCTTGAACTGTTATTACTATAAAAATTTCCCTTGAATTCAATGGAAACACATTAAAAAATTATTGAAAAGAAAGAATGGATTTGAACAACAATTAATGAGAAGCGATAATAGTTAATTTGGACAAAAATCGAGATAATTACATCAGGGGGCATTTATTATTTAATTTTATATTTTAGAGGTAAGTTAGTGTTAAGAGGAATTAATTATTACATTTATTAATTCAAGTACTTATATACAAAATATAATATATATAACTATTTCTTACTTTGCGATGAAATAATGGTGTTAACATATGCTATTTTTTTTAGTAATAGTTCATGTGAAACATCTTTAATCATATATGTTTTATTTTCTTCTGAAAAAACCCGCTATATATATATATATACTCATTTATTTCTGTATCAAACAGTTTTCCATTTCTACTTCGTAATGCTATAAGCTCTTTATAGATATTATTCTTTTATGTTTCTCCAGAGTGCAAAGTTTGTATCGAGTAATAAACTTTATTGCTTGAAGTGTACGATAAAAGAATCTAAAAATTTGTAATGTTTGGTAAATTGTCACACATACTTTTTTTCTTTTTGTACTTAAAATATTTTTTGATTAAAATAACCACAGGGCTAAAATCTATTAACTATGCAGTGCTTCAGTGTATGATGATTATTTACAAAATCGTGTATTTTCTTTTGAATAATCGCATGTCTATATCATTCATCATTTAAAACGCAACTTTTTCCTTTAGTTCCATTCTCATTTTTGTATTTTTTTTTAAAAAAATTTCAATCAAAATTAAAAGTATTCTGAAATTATTTAAAATGCAAATAATAATAAATACTAATTTTAGATTTATAAAATAATAAAAGTTATTATTTAACGACGTTGTATTTTTCACGCAATATAAACGCATTACTTAGAGTTCTATAAAGTATTTCCATATCATTTAAAGCCTTTCTGAGAGACTTTTGAATTTTTAATGCAATTTTTTATCCATTTTAGTTTGTATATTTGATTAACAGCAAAGAAAAACACTTATTTGCTTATTTATTTCGAAGCTTTTGGATTAAAATTAAAATAAATTGTTTTTGAAAAAAATTGAAAGTAGATTTTAACAATTTGTTTTTCATTGGACATTGGAATAAAACTTTTTAATTGAAATGAAAACGCATACTTTTATTTGTACATATAAAAATACTCTTTAAATTAAATAAGTAAACGAACGAATTAGATAAGAAAGAACAACACTCTAAAAATAAACCAAAATAATTTTTTTAAATTTTAATTTTATTAAAATGGGATAAATATAAATTAGATTACTTTATTTCACACTTCCTTATTTTTTGCATTTACAAATTATTAAAAACAGGGGAAAAAATGACTTAGCAATTTTTAAAATTCTGGATATAAACAATTCGAAAAAAATAAATAAAAAGTATACCCGTTGTTGAACATTTTTAAATTTAGAAATCACTCTGCAACTCCACGTATGTCATCATATGTAACCAAAAGTACTTTAAGAATCGGCCTACCCTAGAGTTGTAATATATTTTTGAAGTAAAAACTTCTTTAGCGGCGTTGGGAACTTTTTGGTAGGGGAAAATCTTATGGGTTCGCGTCACCGACATGCTCTGACTGGCGCACGCGCAGTGTGCTGTTCGCCTAAGAAACTTTTTGGATGGGGGAAATCTCGTGCGTTCGCGTCACCGACATGCTTATAGCAGTATATCTGTAGCTATACAGCTGACTTATAGTGTTGTGAATAACATAAGTGAAATTTAATGGATTTACTGAAAAGTTCAATGTGTATTTGCTGTGCATTGCTCGTTGCGATTTCGAGAATGGGCAATACATTCTAATGGTTGCCGTTTATATTTCGCCTGGAAAATCTATGAGACAGATACAACAATTTTTATTCGAAAATTTGATGATTTATTATACAAAAGAAAGTTCTGAAATACTCGAAAAAAGATTTGGCGAAAAAAATGATAATGTACCGATGATTTTAAGTGGAGACTTCAATATCAACTTTGCAGATGATAAAAATCTACCACTAATTGAATTTCTAAAACGAAACACTTAATTTAAATATGTGCAATGATCGAAAACTCAGTACTACAAATTATAAAACGATGATCGATGCGGTTTTTACGCGATATTTTTAATTTTGCAGTAAAGTATTAATTATCTATAAAATTTTACGTTCTCAGATGCGTATTTATATTCATTACTATTACAATTATTTTTAAATATGTGTTGCAAATTTCTTAAAGAAAACATATCAATAAATTCAGGAAAGATATGAAAAATAAACTTGAAAAAAATGAAGCATTAATTTAAAAGAAAGAAAAAGGCATGTGAGGAAAATGTATGTACTTATGAAAATTTATGAGTAAAAAGTAACATAAAGTATTAAATAGATAATTAAATAAAAAGAGAGAGAAATAACATTAAACATAAAATTAAATAAGTAACTTGGTATTTTAAAATCATTATTTAAACGAAAAGTTTCGCATTCCAAAAGTGAACTCTACTAATAAAAGAGTCGATAGTAAAATGTAAAGTCTTTTACATTGTTAATTATTAAAAATATTATAAACATCTCTTTCTGATTATTTTCAATATGTATTGAATATAAAGGTTGACATTCTAGTCTATTTTGAAGAAATGTACTTTTTAAAAAATATCTAAACATTTAGATAGATATAAAAGTTATTCAGTTTTATAAGTAAATTGACGAATTTTTTCTTATCAATCTTACCTCCTTTTGGAGGCATGAAAATATTGGAAAATTTTGCATTTTCAAGTATAAAGTTCAAAGATAGATTTATAGCTTCCTAGTTATATTGAAATAAGAAAAACGTTTAAAAATAATATAAATTAAAAGTGCTACTTGAATCAAGTTTAAATAAAATTGCAGAAATGTTTGAAACATTTGTTATTAACAGTTTAAACAGGAAATTTAAACATTTTAAGAAAATTAATATTCCTAGGCCATTTTGAATAAAAACAGGCAAAAAAGGTAAATGTATTGAAAGTTCGTTATAATTTAAAAATATTAGAATTGATATTTTGCTTTTAATGGCTTTCATAGATAACGTTAACATTTAAGGTTATTTCAAATCTTTTTTTAAATACGTTTACGGAAATTCAACGTTATTACTTCCAAATCGATATCTATTTAAAAGGGAAATTAAATAATTGTATTCTCCTCTTTATATATTGCTAGTTTCGCAAATATTTATTTGAAAGTTTTGCCGTAATTGAAATTTTCAGGAATATTTGTTTAGAGTTCATGTTAAGAAGCTTCATGCAATAAGAAAAAGAAATCTAAAACAACATCCTTCCTTTTTTTCTCTTTCCTTTACTTAACGAAATTTTTAATACATGAAAGAATTTAACAATCAAACAACTTAAACGTTTTTCTGCTCTTTAATGAAGGAAATTCTTTTCTCTCTCTCTCTCTCTCTCTAACATTTGTTTGAACGCTCTGTTTACCCTTCAGCATACAATTAACGTTTTTTCCAAGTACAAAATTGATTTGAAAAACAGCAAGCAATTTTCCCTTAGATTATCTGATACTCGTGAAGCTATGTTCGCAATGAAATTAGTGTTAAAAATAAATTTCAAAGGAATAGAGAAATAAAAGAATGTTTACTGCTTCAAACTTTAAATTTTATTTATTCTTTTATTTACATAGTGATTTTATCGTAGTAAATATAATTCAAAATCAATTTTTAGGCACTGAAATATTTTGACGCTTTTATTAGAAGGAACCTAATTTATATATATATATATATATATATATATATATATATATAAAATTGTTTTTTTTAAATATTAGAACGCCTGGAAATAAAGCTTTTTCTTAAAGACAATTGTCCTTCAAAAGTAATTGTAATTCCTTAAAATATAAAGAAAAAGTGTTATTAGTTGCAATACTGCTATGGCATGAAGAACTACCAAAACGACAATCTTTATTGTAATTTACTGCACAGGTGAATAATAATGCAATAATATAAAGAGTTGGTATGTGTGTTGCACACACACGTATATATATATAGTATAATAAAAAATAATAAGAGGCAAAATTGTACTTCCTACAAGGCTAAGAAAGAATCAAATTGTATTTTTAGAAACATAGCAAGAAAATAAATAGTGCAAAAGAATATCGTACTAAAATTGGATTATATATATGTCGACTCTCGATAATTCGAAGTTGGAAGGACCAATGAACAATTTTGAGTTATTAAGAGTTCTAATTATCAAGAAGGTAGAGAGAAATAAACTCCCAAAATAATTGACGAGAAATTTTTCTAACACATTTAAATTTGAAACTATGTAATAAAACATCAATTGTACACATATATAAAGTTGTTTTAAAGCATTTTTAAAAAGATCATATATTATGCAGTATAAATATTATACAGAAGTTAAAAGTCATGCGTTAAAAGTATTAACATTCAATACATGCATACACAATCCTACGCATCTCTTTTTAACAATAGTGGACCATCCTTTCCGAGCACTTGTATAGCAAGGCATCGTTTTAAACGAAAGATATGGACGGGTGACAACAGGTGCGATTGGTCTATTGTCCACTTAAAGAAAGAAAACGATAAAAGCGTTCCCCTGAGGAACCGGGAAGCACAAAGAAGGGGTAGCAGACAGATAGACATCAAAGGTGCTAGGTATCAGGAGAGACACGGAGAAACAATACAACGCAAAACTTGTAAGCTTCAACCTGTTTACTACAGTACCGTACAAGACAGCGAGTGTTCGAATTGTCGAGAGTTTTATAAGATAACTTCGAGTTATCCCGTGTTGTAGTCTGGCCAGCAACAGATTTTACTTCGAAATATGAGTGTGCCAAAACGTATTGTTTTAGTTCAAAAATTTCCGGAGTTTTTCTAGGGACTGAGCATATACTTCAAATTATCGAGAGGTTCATGTAATCGAAGGTTTGAATTATCGAGAGTATATATATATACATATTCGATTATGTGGTATACGTTTTCGCTTTCAAGAGTGTATAATGTAAATACATTTGATATTTATACATATATATATATATATATATATATATATATTGCGTATTATTATACATTCCAGCACTAATTACGTTATTTAGTACAATTAATCGTCAGTGAAATAAAAAAAGGATGTCAATACTTGACTTGACTTGAATTACGTCAACAATAAAGCTTACGAACATCACGAACATTATCTTTAAATTTTCTCACTCTTATAATACAATACAAACAAATACCATACAATATAATATACTTCAAAATTATACCTCCTAAATTAGCATTAAAAAGAGCAAAATCATCTTTGCATTACATTAACAGAAAGAAGAAGTTTGTTCCGAAATGACGTTTTTGAGCTAAAGAGGATTCCTTGATAAATATTAGCTTTGCAAATTTACAATATTGTTTTTTACACGTGATATTTAAATGACGATGCATCACAACTATGATTTTTTAATGAATTATGAAATAATTTAATTGTATTATTCATAAAAGAAGGTATTGAAATTTTTAGAGTTTATGTCTAATATTTCTTTTTATTTCATTTTCAACCTTTCCTCCTTTCACAAAATAAATTCTATATTCATAATATTTCAGTTTCTTAAATGTGTACAAAAGTAATTATTTTAATGAAATTCTTTTATTTTTATCAAAACTTCTGGAACTCTTATATTTTCAGACATATCTCCAGATATCGCCAGAGAAGACTATTCAGAATTCCCTGAAAGAAACGACATGGATAATGTACGGAATTCGCCAGCCAAACGATTTCACATTTTTTCTGAAAATGGCAACAGTCTTTTTGACAAGAGCCATCCACGCATAGAAAATATGGAAGAAAACAAAATGGCGATGGAACTCCAAAAACGCATTTCGAGATTGGTTGATGAACCCGAAAGACGGAGACTGGATTTATCAGAAAGCAAGCCTAGTAAGTTTATTCTCACCGACTGGGAATTATTATCCAACGGGCGGAGGTACAGACGACCACTTCTGATGAGAAGTTTCGTTGATGGAAGTTTCAAGTTATCCTATCCACCAGGGAAGAAAAGGCCATATTATTATTCCGAACCTGAAGGCTCTGAATTCCTTGGAGGACCTGGAAAATAAAAGAACTGTAAAAGATTTTAGAAATGAAAAGCAAATTTTCATTAACATTAAAACCATCATTCCAAAAACCCATTAAATAAAATATTGTATGCTACTTCAGTTTTTATGGTTGTACTAGTTTTTATTGAAAACCCGATGGATGAATAATTCTCATTGTGAAATAAAATAAAATGATGTTTGTCTGATATTTTTATTTATTGATGAATGTTATTAAGATTTAATTTAAATGTTAAAAACATTTCAGTGACATTATCTCTCTCTTTATATATATATATATATATATAAAGAGAGAAATTTTTGGATTTTATATATATATATATATAATAGCGTAGTCGAGGCCTATTTCTGTTGGTTACTTGTATGTAGATTTGCCGATGGTTATTTCTTGTTAAACATAGAGCTACTTCTTTGGTTTTAATCTCTTATTCATGGTCACAGATATATGAAATTCAAGTTCATGTAGAATAATTAACGAACACGAAAGAACACAAACACATAGCAGAAGCAACAAACAACAGCAACGATAGCATGTTTCTGGCGATAGGACTAAGAACAACGCACTCTGGGTTTATACACTGGCGGTGAAGGTCGCGTGACTCCTTTCTAACGTCAGCCGTGATTGGTTGCAAACGCGTGGGTGCAATAAGATTAAGATTACCGCATTAGTCTTCTACCAAAGAATTAGAAAATATTTTAAAGGAGTAATTTCAAAAATACTAGTGGGTGTCATTACACACTCATGCATATATATAAGAGAAAAGTGATACACTCATCACGAGATCTATGGAGCTATATATTAGGCTTACTCAGGAAATTCGGTAAGCATGCTTTTTTTGTTGAGTAGAGATCAGGTAAGAATGGGTTGTAGGCATAAAAAACCGTTTTTTAACTATAAGACACACAGACTTGAAATTTGGGAGGCATGGTCCTTTTGTTGAGTACAGATCCGCTATCAACAAGTTTGGCGGAAATCAGCTTTTAAGGACCGGGGGGGGGGAGCGTAAACGCAATTTTTTTTTTAAAGAATCCTTTTTTTTAACTATAGACCTAGAGACTTGAAATTTGTCAGAAATATTTATTTCGTTGAATAGGGATCAACAAAAAAAGGGGTTTTGTGGAAAACTACTACCAAGGAAGAGATAAGGGGATTTTAGGGGTGTAATAGATCAAAAAAGTCTCACTTTTTAACAGTTTATACCTACTGAATTGAAATTTGGCTGACATGTTCATTTCGTTAAATACAGATTTGCCAAGAACAATTTTTGCGAAAATTGACCCCCAATTCTCCCAAGGCGTTGAAGACAAAAATTCTAGTTTTTTAAATCATATAACTAATGGACATGAAATTCCGCAGGCATGTTAGTTTTGTTGAGTAGAAATCTGTTAAAAATGGATTTTGCGAGATATCGACTCTCAAGGTAAAATTGCAGGGGCGTTATAGACAAAAAAATCTCTTTTTAATTATTAAACCTGTAGATGTGAAATTTGACAGGCATATTTCTTTTGTTAGTAAATGATTCAAAATGTTAATTATTTTTCCTTTTATTAAAACTTATTTATCCTTCTATCGAGATTGCTATATTTTTCATTTCTTCCGTGCGAAGAACGGACACGCCTGCTTCTACAGTACGTAGCATAAATTTAAATTATTAAGGATTTATTGTTATATTACACTAAATTGCTTAAAATTTAATATTAATTATTTAATACTATTTTTAGCAAATAATATATTTTTAAATAACAGACAACATATATAGAAATTTTCAAATGTTGAAAAAATAATAATTTGCACCAAGATCTTACGATCGTTCCTTAACTATACGAAATTTCTCGTATAGATATGAAAATTTTGTTTGCTTGATTTTTTAAAATTTGGATAAATTAGGTTTTCAGTTTTAATATTATCAAATATTGCTTAAAACTTCTATTTCTTATAGTTTTAATAAATGAAACTTCCTATGCACTTGAATTCTTCCATTGCTTGAAATATTACTCTAAAAGTCATTTCCAAATGTATTTCTAAAAACATTTACTTTTAAAGTCATAAAAAAGGGAAATTTTTCCATTTCATCTGTATTTGCCTTTAGAAATTTCAATTTTTGAAAAAGGTTCTTTTTTTCTTATTAATTTCAGAGAATAATTTTTTTTTCAAAAACTGTAATTGTATGTTTTGTTTAAGTATAAATTCAAATGCTTCAGTCATTTTTAAATGATTTGTCAATTGTGCGTTTTTATCCCCCCCCCCAACATATTTGAACTGATTTTTAACAGAAAAATAGCGGTTATCATGAAATTGAAAGAAAACATTATCATTTCGAAAAAGCTTTTTCTTTTGCCTAATTGCCTAAAAATGAAATTTAAACAAATATTTTTTGCAGCTTTAACTGTAATCCTTTGTTCAACTCTTTTGTGAAGTATTTGCTTTTACTAGCCATAGACATGCCATTGAATAAATTAAAGGAGCAGTTTGAATTTGAAATCACAGTATTGATTGGATTCTAGCATTACAGAAATGAAAATATTATTTCCCCCGCCATTCCTATTATGTCTGTGGATGAGTTTTGTACTACTTTTATTATTTTATCTTACCTGAAGTTATTTTTTAAATCTTTTTAAAAAGCACTGCACATTTTCTTATATTTCATAAGCAGGCTTAGAACAATAGCTCTTCAACTTTATCCTTGTTCTCCAACTTGATTTTCGGTTATATATCCTTGAGCAAACGTAAAAAAACTAATGCATCTCATAATATATATCTAAATACTGTTCCTAGCTTTTTTGTCATATTAGAAGCTTATATTTTGATGTTAAAATAATCGAAATACTAAAAGAATGATTAGATTATTTGACTCAGTTGTTTTAGGCGAATTTATCACTAATACTTTGTATCTTTAATTAAATTCTATTGCTTTCTCTTTAGCAGTGGTCTTTTCAAACTTTTTCGACTCATAGAACCTTAAGATATTCGACTACCCTAAAATTGTGAATTTTGCCAAAAATTGACAATTTTTTTATGTTTTTATTTTATAGGCCATTTCATTAGCTTTAAAAAATATCAAGTTTATTATTTTCCATTCGCTACCATTTTAATATTGACATCTTGAAGAGGTCAAAACAAGAAAAGAAACATAAAATTCGGTCTTACAGTTGATAAAAAACAAAACCGATTTTAAATTTTTGCCACCTTGAAAATTTTGGAGCCTTTATAAAAATTTGCCGCCCTAGGCCCGGTCCTCGCGGGCCTAAGACTAAATTCGTCACTGAAAAGTACCTATTTTTTTGTATGTATTTGATAAAAAGGTTACTATAGTATTAAAATAAAAGCCGAAAATAAGTTTCAATATTTTGATGCATTTCGCTTTGTCCAATCTTGCTTTGATCTTTGAGTGTTTTCTCCCCATTATCCTCATGTTGCGATCCGCGTGAAATACCTGTCATATGTATGTTGCTCGGCGGGAAAAAAGATTGAGTACCCTTGTCTTAAAGTATTCTTGTATTAAAAGTAGATCAGAGCATATTACATAAAGATAATTAAAGAAAAGTATTACATTTGCAATAAAAAAATTATTTGTAATGTTAATGTAATGTACTCATTTTTCTCTTAATTAAGTTGTTTTGAATGGCATTAACTCTTTATCTACCGTATAATGACGTAATGCAATTTTTTTCGAGTGATATCTTTTTTTTTTGAGTCATTACATTGAAAATTAAGGGATATACATAAATAAAATTCTCAGCGTGTTTTTTAGTTTTGTTTTTTTAAATTTATTTTTCATTTTTTAGTTCAATCTACAAAAAAAGCGTGTTATCTTAGTTTTTTAAACTATAATTTATTCACTGATGAATTAATCTTAAATGCGTCATTTTATAGAATCTGGAATACCATTAGCATCCTGTCAGTGCGTCGATACTACCTGGTTTGCATAAAGTAGGGTCAGCCACAACTGAAGGAAATCTGGAAGAGCTAAGTTTAAAATATTTAATGCGGAAGAAGGTGTGAAAAGTTAATAATATTTTTCACTAAAAAGAACTCAATATTCTTTCTGAAACTTTCATCAGCATTAGACATAAAAGTACTCGTTTTGAATCGAAGAGTTTGGGAGAAATTATTTAATCCGGTGAGAGACCTCTGAATCAACTTACAGCTGTTTTGGTGAAATGAAGCAATGCATAATGTTTCATTCCCCAGATCCGACAAAAGCATTTGGGGAAAAAAAGATTTTGCATTTGAGTTTAGCAATTGGAATATAAATTATTTTTTTGCTCGGGTCTTTTTTTTTATTTCTATTTTCAGAAAAACTGCGCATTTGTTTATATTATGGTAAGAAATTACTGACGCATCCTCCCCCTTTTCACATAAAGATAACTTTTTTGTTTGTTGTATTTGTATTAACCATGAGTTTTAAGTTTGTAACTTTATCTTTTAGTCACCAAATCTGGAAATCATTAATCCTGATGATCCTGATCATGACAATGGAACAAAATTATTAAATTATTGTATCGTCATCGGTCCTCAACAAGTGTGCAAAATTTCGAATTAAGTGGGTAAAAATCGAGTTCAAAGACTTCGTTACATACAAGTGAAGCTTATAAAAGTGTGTTAAAAAATAAGACACTCACCTTTTGACATTAACTACTTTTTCGGAACAAAAATGACAATCTTCGCAATCCAATCAAAATGTCAGGTAAAAACGCAACTTCTGTTTTAAAATTATCCGCCTTTCCCGCCAAAACGCTCATCATAGAACTCTGGCTGCCTTCTATTCTGTAAGAGTGTAATTTAAAAAAATGTTCCTTCAAAGAATCCTCAGGATATTAGTAAAAATGGTTATTCTATGTAATTTTAAAGTGAGTGGTACTTAAAAGTACTGTTGGTAGATAAAGGATTAAGATGCTTACAGATATATGAGAAACTTGTGTATTTTACGTGAATTTGTCACTAAAAATTTAGAAACCATTCTTGCTTAAGTTTAAGTTTTAAAGTCGAATCAGAGTTGTCGCAGTTTTTCGACCGCGGGTGAGAGAGGGTTCGAGTAAAGATCAGACATTTTTCAATCTAGAATTTTATTGCCTATATCACTTCCTAGACTTAAATAACTTAACTGGAGAATACACTTAAATCGCTAAAACTGAGGAGCAATCAAACTTAATAAATTAATTATAATAGAAATAAGAACAATTATCTCCTATCCTGAGTACTCTTGCCTCAACACTTGATTAATTGTTTCTTCTTGAATTAACTATTCAACTTCCTATCGCTAACGCTATGCTTTCTTCTATTTCAATTTTCAACCATCATTTCGCTTACTCTAGGGCTAAAACTTAAATAGAAGCTCTTATTTACATAAAACCAAGTCCACGGAAAGCGGTTTTCAACTGAAATCACAGCTAAGAAGAGCATTTTACCCGAAAGGATTAGTAGAAGTGCTAATAGTCCCGTTCCAATACCCCCCGTAGAGAAGACATGATTAAAAGGTGGGTCTCAACGACCCGACAAAAATTACGTAGCTAAATTTCATTACTGCTCAGGAAATTGCCAAAAATTCTAAATTTACCCTAATTCCTGACCAGTTACGCACTCGTGAAATCACGCAAAGAACTTCTTCTAAAACATCCTCCTAATCTTTCTAAACATCTTTCAAACTTAAATTTAATTAATCACTCAAAAGTGTATTTTCATACAATTTAATATATATATATTTATCATACAAGTACACCCCATTCGAACTGGGGAAAACCTCACCTCTAAAGGAAAAAGACCCAGCCGTGTACCACAAAATGACATTTGCAAAATATAGTACAGATGAATGAGTCTTCAACTTGCTCATTAATGATCTAGACAGAATACATTTACTTCTATGCTATGCAGCTATGAAATACTTTTTCAAAACATCTGGGTTTGCCACCCTGAAATGGAAATAAGATCACTAATCAACCATTACAGTATCAAACATCTGTACATTTAATATTAATCAAGCATCAATACATATATTTGCAATATTAATTGCATACATTTCTAATTCTAAGCAATCATAAATACATATATTTCTAGTACTCATCAAACATAAATACATATTTCCCCATATAAACACAATCTGATTTTTTTTTTCAAAAACAACTCCCCCTCCTTTCGCGAAGCGCAGTTATTGTTATAGTTATTTGTCCCTATTTACCTCTCATCCCAAACCAGATACTATATGCATACATACATAAAATGAATGCATACAATTCTTCAAATATAACAAATAACATGCAAGCAATTCAAGAAAGTTTCGCATACTCATGGAGTCCATCCATAGCAAAACAATTATTAATAACAAATGTTTTCAAAATTTGGAAGAAATTTAACACAGAAGTTCCTTTTTTCAGTTGCAGAAAAATGTACCCATCTTGGTGACCAACTTTTGCTCAAAAAATAATTATCAATCCGGACTTGGCTTTCTGCAAAAATTCCCTGACTGCTTGCCAGAAGAAATAAAGAAAACAATACAACTACGCACTTCGTTATGTTGAGTCGCCGCTCACACTGCTTACACACTAGGGGTCCTTTGGCTGATTCTTCTTGCATATTGGCTGAAGACAAAACTCCTCTCCACCGGTGAAGAAAACCCCAATCTCCTGGAGTCCGCTCTGCTGCGTAGGCTGTAGGGTCTTGCTCGGATCTCTCTGCTTGTCATTGCTGGCTCCTCTCCTTGCCTCTTCCTGGATCCCGTTCTGCTCCTGAGTGGATAGGGATTTCTTTTCGGGTAATCCATCGCTGTTCCTGCTTTAACTGATTCTCCTTCGAATGTCATACCTTCCCTGCTTTGACCTCCTCTTGGCCTCCTCTTGATATTTGGGTTGGATTGCAGTGAAGCTGGTGTCGTCCTCTTGTTCTCATTGGTTCTTTCAGGTGCTTTTCTCTTTGCGCTTCTTCCTGACTGCAGCAGAGACGGTGGTGATCTCTTCAAGTCCCCTATATCTGGAGCCCTTCTCCTGGCCTTCCTTTATTGCTTCTAAATATACTGCGCTCAGAGTTTATAGAATGAGTAGAAGATGTCAAAAGAGCCTTCCTTTTATTTCTACCCTGCGATTGCTTCCTGTTAGTGGTCTGCTCTCTGGCCTGACCCTCTCTTACACCTCAGATTTACTCTATGCTCTTCTAGACTCCCCATTACTGGACCTTCCCGTCTCAATATCACCCTCACCCCTGCCTCTCGGGTCTTTTATTGTGCAAATTCCAAGCTTTTTATCTAATAAATTCTATAACATGAAACCGGATCAGAGCAAGAGATAAGCACATAAAATAGTCTCTCTGAATTCCCTTCTCTCGCGAAAGGAGGGTTTGAGACCTCTTCAAAATAAGATCCTAGACTTATAGAAGTTTTGATTTCATTTTAAGTAAATCTCATAATAGTCACCGTAGTATTATTCAAGTTATGCGAGGGAAATATGAAAATATCTTGTACGTAACTTGATACGATTTCGTATTTATCACACATTAATATAAAACGAATCTAATCAAAATGTATTAAATCTCTAAAGGAGCTTCTGTTTTATAATACGGAAAAGGCATTTTGTAAAATCATAAGGATAAATACAAACTGGGGTAAATCGTATCACAATTTTATACTATTTTAAAAATTACTTTTTGTTTTTAATATTTAAAATTCTATTCTTTTTTCTCAAAAAGAATTAAAACTCTTGTTACATATATGTTACTTTTTTGAAAAAAAATATGGTCTAAAGACTATTTATAATATGAATATTAAAAAATGATTGTTTAACTGTACTTTTTATCAATTCAGTTTTTTAATTTCTTTTCATTGGTAAAGGATTTTAATATGTTTTCGTTTCTTACAACATTTACAAAAACAGTTGAATATAAATTTCATAAAATTTCCTTTCAAAATTTTTAAAATTGCGCAGTATGAAATAATTATTAATATCCTTTTTATCAGGCATTATTTATACATAAAGGGAAAACGAACTTAAATTCATAACTTAAACTTCTCAAGCATCATTGTAACGCCAAAGTCATTAAACCAACTCTCCACTAATTCAAAAACAAACTTAGTAGATCTTTGTTTTAAGCAGTTCACATATTTATAATTTGAAAGAAGCGATATTAATTACAATATTCCTCAATGAATCAATATTTGCTTATTTTATGAACATTAAAGCAAACTGGATAGGTTGGAATCTGAGCTGCAAAACAAACATTCCTGGTTTAAAGTGTGTCTCTTAATAATGAATATATTGCGTCATGAAATCAACTGTTACACAACAGTTTTGAAAACTGAAGAGATATATCGGAACGGGAAGCAATACGGGCGTAATGAATTTAGCTGCAATTGTGCATTGGCATATAATTAGAAATTAACTACAAAATATAATATAATTCACACTTTTCAAGTCAATAACATCCTGTAAACTTTTATTTCATTCTTTCTCTGTATGTAATATAAACAATAATGTATATATAAGACATGTAATACCTATCTATACTACACTCATGTCCATAAATTAAGGATAATGAAGTTCAGGCAAAGAAAGAGACAGAAGCAAAACAAATTTGACTTATTTGTAAAGTCTATTTATTAAACAAAAGGTAAAGAGCAAAAAAGATGCTATATGTTTGACATAATTAATAAAAATTGCGATTTTTAATCCCTGGAGAAAATTTCAAAAAAAGAACATATTTACAAAAAACAGTATAACACGGTTAGTATGATGGTTAATACGGAGTATATCTCCCGGACGATGCAATACAGGCCTTACAACGCCTACGCATGCTGAGTATCAAATTATCAATCTGATCTTGGGGAACATTACACCACTCATCAAGCAATGACCTCCGAAGTTCCGGTAGACAAGTGGGAGGGGCTGGAAAGGTTGCAATTCGTCGGCCAAGCATATCCCACACATGCTCTATTGGATTCAAGTCCGGTGAATATGCTGGTCAATCCATACGGGGTGATATCCTCCGATTGAAGGCATTCGTCTACAATGTTTGCACGGTGAGGACGGGCGTTGTCATCTGTAAACAGAAATTCAGCACCCATGGCGCCCCGAAACAAACGTACATGTTGTTCCAGAATGACATCCCGACAGATGTGGCCTGTCATCGTTACACTCTGAACATGCAGGTCAGTTCTGGAACCAAGAATAATTCCTCCCCAAACGAGCCATCCTGCACCACCGTAACGGTGTCGTTCAATGGTGTTTTCTTGGTGGTAACGGGTACCTGGCGCTCTCCATATGAAAGTCCGGCGAGAATCAGGCTACAAACTAAACCTGGACTCGTCGGAAAACATCACACAAGACCACTGTTGTGGTGTCCACAATGCATGCTCTCTACTCCAGGTTAATCACAGGCAAAAGTGAGTTGCGGTAAGGGGAACACATCTGACAGGCCTACGAGCATATAGACCAATGTGCCCTAAGCGTCTGTACACGGTCTGCCTTGAAACTGTCGTACCGGTAGCTGAAGAGAGCTGACGAGATAGGTCTGATGCTGTTCTCCATCTGTGTTTCTTTTGGCAGTAACTGCCAAATACCGGTCCTCATTCGGTGTTGTAACTCGGGGGCGACCTGTCCTGTAACATCTACTCACATTACCATCATCTTGGAATCGTTGCCAAAGCCTGGAGATGACACTCTGGGCGATTCCAAGTTCCTCGGATACTTCTAGCTGGATACGTCCACATTCCAGTCGTCCGATAATTCTACCACGTTAAAAATCTACCAAATGCTTCCTTTATGCCATAACTATGCGCTTATTGCACTGAAAGGCTTTTAAAGCACTTGTGAACAATTTTACTTATTTGCCACCATTCCTTATATACCCCTCTCTTACACTCTCGTCATTGTGACGTACTATCCGCAGCATCTGATGGTTTCCTGTAATTTGCATATTCTTCTTCAAGATGTGTGTGATAATTCAACAGGTGAAATTTTTATTTTAGAGTTCAATTTCTGTGTGATTCTGAATTATCCTTAATTTATGGACATGAGTGTACTATTTATATCTGAATAAGTAATTCAAATTTATAAAACATTATAAATTTAGAAACACTGATCAATCAAAATTAAATAATGTCTTACAAAATTAAATAATGTCTTACTAACTTGTTTAACAAATTTAAGTTTAATTTGAACTAGTAATGAAACATTTTATTCATATTTAGCACAAATGCGTGCTTTATGAATCATCTCATATTATCTGCTTTTGGAAAATATGAAAATGTACGCCATCCATTCTAGCATGGTCGCAGAGTTAAGGTATACTCCCAAGAAGTATTGTCCGGTGCTTAGGCAAAAGTGGGCCTCGGCTCTCTCCAGGTGCCTCGGGATAGGGCCCACAGTGGCCAGGGTTTCTATGGCTTTCCAAGGCTCTTGGATTTTAAGGTCGTGGCAGTACATTTTTCAATGTATATGGTTATAATTAGCTTTGCTCTTCTAAGTGTCAAGAAGACTTTCAGTTGAGACGACTCGGCTCCCTGCTTGGCCTTTTGGCCTGTTCTCTCATTACCAATGATCCCAACATGACTTGTGAACCACTGTATGGCCACAGTCCACCCATATGAAATGAACTCCGCAACTTTAATTCGGCATTTAATTGTGTTTAGGCATTAAATTGGTGTGTTACTGCTTAAAACTGAAATTGTAGCTTCGGAGTCGGCTGGAAAGACAAGTTTTGCTGCAGCTAGGACAGCAGCGAGTAATTGTGTTATAGCTTCACATACAACCAAGACATCATCGTAAGTGGTGGCGTTTTTTTCCCCAAGGCTAATGAATCTTCAAACAACCTGCAGAACCATCCCGCGTCGGTTCCATTTGTTTCTGGTAGGTATGAACCCGTCGTCAGCATAGATCGATAACTACTCCTCCGCGGAATATCTTTGTTCGATGGTTTCCAAAGCGCAGGATCTTAGCTCGTCAGGAATGGCCTTAGCCTTATTTGATGTCAGGTTAATTAGAGCCGTCAGGTTCGAGCCGTTTAGATGGAAGAGATGGTGCGACAGTAGAACAGTAATGTATAAGAGTACGGCGAATCATTAATAACGGTAGTTGGTATTTCTTCCTAAGAAGTTACGCATGTGAAAGTGTGGAAGTCTGAGTTTTGAGTCTCTGAGTTGCACATCTTCACTCGTTCCAGTACCTCCAATCCATTCATCTGGCTCTCTCCCAATATTTAAGAGTAAATTTGCAAAATAACATCTAAGAATGTGATAATAGCTTTTGTCGACAATGTCTATTTATTTACAACATTTTAATTGAACATTAGAGCAGATTCACAAGAGCCAAAAACCACG
Source organism: Trichonephila clavata (assembly GCA_019973975.1). Lineage (NCBI taxonomy): Eukaryota > Metazoa > Arthropoda > Arachnida > Araneae > Nephilidae > Trichonephila > Trichonephila clavata. The sequence goes on along the minus strand of BMAO01020860.1, from coordinate 47,910 downwards.
TCTATAGAGTTATGAAGCTCATAGCTCTATACAACTATTTCTGTAATTTTGCAATAAACCAGGGAAGGTTTATTGACAAAATAGTTTTCTTTTATTACATTGTTGTTCTTCCAATGGTTGAATGTTATCGTTAAGAATATCGTTTATATTTACTGTATCAAAAAAGAATGTGAAAAGCATTCTTTGTTGGTTGAATATGAGAAATAAGTTACAATATGATTACGTTTAATTCTAATTCAGTTAGTTATAAATATACTAATCAGCTAATCAAAATTAAATACTGATGTTTGTAAAATATATATAAGGTTAAAAATATAATATTGTAATAATTATTTTAGAACACATGTCTCTCCTTATAACAAGCAATATTATTTTGAATCAGGTCACCCGTAAGATTATTTAGATATGATAAAAAAAATTAAATTAATAACATACATTAACTTCCCTTAAATTAGTTTTCGAAATCTCTTATAGTTGTTTAGTTGGGAAATGTTAGGGTGTATAACTTTAGATGAAATGTTATTACTTCTGTCTTCGATCATGGAGCATAAGAAAATTATTTAATTTTAAAAATTGTATATAGTATACACACAATCTTAGTTTAAATAATTCAAAGGTATTTTTTAAAACCTTGAACCCTTTAAAATCGAATATATAAAAAGATTTAAGCTCTTTTTTAGGAGGAACTCTGAAATGAACAAGTTCCATCCCTTTTAATCAGAAAAAGTATTGAGAAAATGCTTGCTGCAACGTCTTGAAAAGAAGGCACTTGAAATGTCAGTCCTCATTAGATTGTTATGTGTAGTTTTAAAAGAAAGTTTCATTTTGCTTATATATATGCATGCAATAATTAATTTACCCCATCTTATCCAATTATGTAGAGGTTATATTATTTTTTATAAAATCATCTTTTGTATTAAATTAACACAAAAAGAATGTGTACAGAAATCTCAACAATTTTGAAAAAAATTCATCGAAGCACAAAATAAAATACCTCAGATATAGTATTTAAGAATTATAATTAAAAAGAAAAAAGTGTTTGTATAGTTTAAAAGTTGTAGTTGTTTTTAACTAGTTATAATCATGAAAAATTTATTTACAGTTAATTTGAATGCAAAGAATAAAGCAATATTTTCTTGAGTGCAATAATTAGTTATTTTAAAATTCTTTGTAATGTCTATAAATAAAATCACAAAGTATTGCTAAGTTCCTTACAAATGTGATAAATAATAATGGAAACATTTTTTTATTAAATACAAAGTCTTAATAGCAATTTAAAAAATTATGAAATGAAAATAAATTTTTTCAACTACATGAATAAATTATTTTGAAAATATTCTTATGCTTTAAGTAAAAGTAAAAAATTTATGTCCCTCTTATTCCAGGAAATATTATACGAAATTATTTCATGGCCTTTAAAGATTTTATTCAGGCTAGCTATCCTTAATTTTTTAATCATGAAATATCCAAAACATTTTGAAAACATCCAGCAATTATTTTAATTAATTCAAAACGCAAATATCACAAATTAAAAAGTAACATGAAAAATTAACAAAATATATAAATAAGATGGTTCATTTAATTTGTTTTTGATTAGTATTCGAAGAAAATAGTTTTCTTTTGAAAAATAAGAGTAAAAGAATAAATATGTATTACTAGTTTTTGCATCTAATATTTTGATCTCAAAAAATAAGCGAATATTTTAATTTTTTAAAAAAAATTTAAAGTGATGCATGTGAATTCAAAGAAAAACTTGTACATAAAAGTAATATAACAAAAAAAGCACTCCTAAATAAAACAAACACAATTTTTAAATTAAAGAATACCATAAAAAATTAAAATCAATTTCAGTTTGACTAGATGTTAACAAGAAGTTGTCGTGAAAATGGTGAAACAAGTTTCCAGCAGATGTTAATCACGGTTTCTTGACTCTAGGAAAGATCGGAGACTATTATCTACTGTTCGCCATTACAAAAGAGCTTCAACATCCGATATCACCAACAGCTACACCGGTTCTTCTCAAAACTTTCTATATTGGAGACCCAATTTTCAATCATAATTTTCATCGAGCTCCCTACCTAGGTTTATCACGCCCCCTAGGGAGTGCAGCCCACAGTTTGAGAAACACTGGCGTACACTGCTGCTTATGGGCCTATGCAGCCGGTACCTAAATCACGTTCCTGCTTTGACAAGTCATTACCAACAGCGTTTGCAATGGTTCACGGAAAATCAGTAGTGGATCATAAAAGTATAAAACCATCTGGTCTGACAAATCACGTTTTCTTTACAATCATATTGGTTAGCTATAGCGAATACGGAAATGCCAATGGAAATCCTGGCACCCAGGTGCATGGCCGGATACAATGTGGTGGTATTATGGGGTAGAGAATGTTTTCATAGGGCACAATAGAAAAATCCACAGTTCCTACAGTATAGGCATGTCAAACTCATAAGATATTATGAGCCACATGATCTATTTTGTAGTAAGTTGAGGGTCACATTCTTTCAATGTTTGAAAAACTAATAAAATACGGTTTTAAGATTGATTTTATTATGTATTTTTTCGCTCAATAACAAGCACAACGTACTTCAAAATTAAACATACATGGTTATTTTATATTCCATGTTATTTCTTAAACTTAAACTATAAATACCTTTTATGTAAAAAATACAAAAATAAAAATTGCAATAACAGTATAGCTTGATATTACTTTTTAGAAAAATATTTGCAATCGTTTTTCACAGAGCAAATAAAAATTTGTTTGGATGTATCGAGTCGATGCAATCAAAGTTGGTGATAAATGTTGATCGCTTGTTGAATGTTGACGTGACCTTTCTGAATTTTTGTTATTATTAATTAAAAAATATTTGCTTGGATAAATAAGTGCTTCCGAGAATAGCCAATATACGCGCAGCAAAGATAACATTTTTGGATATCGATCTATAGATAAATATGTATAAATATCTGGAATTCCAACATGCATGCATTTTTGCTTCTGAGAAGAATCATAATAGATTTCCATTATTTCCATTTTAAAGTTTTCATCAGCAGCTTCAACATCGATAGATAGAGACGAAGTAAAAAAAATTAAACTATAATTCGCAACTTTAAAAATTATAAAATCTTCAATTGAATTCCGTCTTTAACAACTTAATTAGGCGAGAATATTCTGTAAATTTAATTGATAGATATTGGCAGCTTTCAAAGTAAGACGTTCACTTTCTCTATTTATTTCCGAAAAAATAATTTTCGTTTGAAAGAGTTAATATTGTAACAGCATGATTTTTGACGTGAAACTCTTAGGGCCCTTACTAACGCGCTGAGCGCGTTCATCTTAGTTTATCCCTCAATGTTACGGAAGCGCTGCACGCGTACGTGTCAACAGTGGCGTAACGTACACCCCCGCACTGCGGGGGGGGCAAGGTTTCTAGGGGGCCCAAAGCCTGACTGACGCTCTTCATGTAGATTTTCTCAAAATTCGCTTTCGATTTTTTAAAATCTAACTTTTAAGCGATTTTCCAATTGGCGATCTAACGTCATTCAAAATCAAAATCTAATAACCAATTCAAAAAACATTTTGTTTGATGTACTGTAATCCCAGCGATGAGAGATACTTTTCCTGAGTGGTGTTTTTTCAAACCCAAATTACTAACAGATAAAATAAAACTCAGATGGAGAATCGGGGATATAATGCTAAGAAGATAAAGAAATCATCACATATTCTTGTAGTATACACTTTACATTAGCAGTACAGAGAGAAAAAAAGACATGATTTACTTTCTACCGAAGTTGCAGAGTAACTTATTGGCAACTTTAGTTCCCCCTCTCCCTCATGTATTTCATTTTCATTTAGCGAAGTAGTAAATAACGTACATCTTTTATGCTTTTTTCATGTGAAATAGTATTGCGATTCTTGGAAAACCATAGAGAGCATTTAAATAATAATTTGGTCAGAATTATATGAGTATTCAATCAAATAAAGCATAGTGAGAAAAGTTTCACAAAATTGCTTTCAAATAGAACAGGCATCTCTATTTTTATATTCAATGCACTTAAATTTAGGGTGAATTCCTTAACGATAAAAACATTTCCATCTCACTTCTCGCTTTCATAATTAGAACTGTATTTTTTTATTGGAATTTAATGTTCTGGTTCAAAAATTGGTATTTTGTCGATTGGACAAGAAACGCGGCTCTTAAATGAGTGGAGTGAAAAAAAAAACTTTGAATGTTTCTCAAAAACGAAAAATTCGAAAGGAAAAGGAGTATAATATCAATGGTAAATGTGCAAAATTGGATAAATTTTTAATATCTGCAAGTGCATAATCTTGTGCAAGTACTATTAATAGTAATGCTAGTGAACCTGATTAACAAAATCATGGAAATGAAAATTAACTCACTAGAAAAAACACAATTGCGGACACTTCAGCTGATAAGGATAGTCTATCTAAAGAAAAGTCGTAAAGAATAAGGTAAACGATATCTTTTTTTCTTTTGCAAGAATTTGAAAACGAAAATTATTTTACAGTTTTCGTGTCTTTCTTAATGTATTGTTTTTGTTTAAGTTACCAGGTTATCTTTCGACTGTTGTTAGAGAGATTTTCCATTTTAATAAATACCATAAATACTCTCTAATGTTAAAGGTTATTTACTTCGTTTATTCAGACTTAGGTTGATTTTGTATTCAGTTATAAGTTTAATGTTTAAATTTTTTTAGGTGATGTGTATCGGTACATTATGTTTGATTTTCTAATCCTTTGTAAGATCTGGCTTGGGGCCCAAAACCTGACCTTGCGAGGTAGTGGGCCTAATAATTTTCCGTTCCGCCACTGCAGCTATTAAAAAAAAGTTTATTTTATTCTTTATAGCGCATTTAAATGAAAGCTTGTTTTCAAAAAAGTTTTTTTTTTACTTTTAATTTATAATTTCTACTAAAACAGTGAACGCAGACTTTTTCTACTTGATTATTATTGGTATCGTTATAAACCTGTTTTTATTTTAAAATCTATGAAAAAAAACCGGGTTTACTTTTGTTATTCTCAATATTTGGAATGAACCAAATAAAATATCATTTAAATATATATTATATATATATATATATATATATATTGGCTTGGGGCCCAAGACCTGACCTTGCGGGGGTTCCAACTATTTTCCGTTACGCCACTGCGTGTCAAGATGTATTATGCACTGTTTCAAACGTTAAAAACGCGGGTATCGCGTTCTAAATTAGTTGTTTCTTTTTCTAATAGATAGCAGCATTTTAACTAAATGATATAGATTTCAATACAATATTTAACAAGAATAAGAGTTGTGGGGGGTCATAAATATAATATAATTATAGCCATAAATTGGCAAAATATTATTTTAGAAGTATTTTTCATAACAGAAGGTTTTGAGAATATGACATTCTTTCTTCATTTTTTGCCAAAAAATGCACTTAAAATTTTTCTTGTAATAATGTTCTTAAAGCAGTTTTATACAGTCGACTTTCGATTGTTCGAATTTGGAGGGATCAGTGAAAAACTTCGAATTATCAAGAAGGGTAGGAAAAAACTTCCAAAACACACAAAGAGAAATTTTTTTTGCTAACAGATTTAAATTTGAAACTATGTAATAAAACCACAATTGTACATATGCATAAAATTATTTTAAATTATTTTTAAGTACATGTTACACAGTATAAACACTATACAGAAGTTACAGAACATACAGAATAAATATTATGCAGAAAACACATGTTACACTATCTTCTGTATAAATATTATACAGAAGATAGAAAACATACAGTATAAATATTATACAGAAAATACATACTACGCAGTATAAATATTATACAGAACATACATGTTACACAGTATAACTATTATACAGAAAGTATAAAGAAATCTCCGGTATTAAAGGAATACATTTATGTATTAAAAATAATTTTCAAAATAATACATACCGTTCATAATTAATCTTTTTTGAAGAAAAAATCTGTTATCTTTTTTTTATGACATTCAATCTAACTTTGTCAATAGATTTTTCTAGAATAAATGAAGCTTGAAAACGTCCACTTCAACTTGATTTTGAAAGAAAAGTTGCGTAGTTTGTTCAGTGACACTCTAGCTTCTGTCAGAATTATTGGAGTCAACTCCTCCTATTCGTCAGTATCCCTTTCAGTGTTTTTGTGGTCCAAAGCCACAATTTCAGCGTCAGATGGGATTCCCCATACAGTGACGTCCATGTCAAGCTACACATAGTCATCAAATCTTGTACTGGGAGAGCTTCCCAAAGGGATGGTTCAGCATTACATTCCATGAGTGTATCATGCACATCAACCAGATTATTAATTTAAAATTTAGAATCTAATATTAACACAAAGAGTATTCACAGTTTCACACTCAGCTAAGGGATATACTAATAATATCGACGTTGGGCAGACTGTTTTTGCTTAATCAGTTCACCAAGATTCGACGAGTTTTTCTTTCTTTTTTTGTCACTCTCCTCCATCACTCCTCTCCTTTCACCTTCCACTCCGTTTTTCATAACCTCTCGAACAGGACTCCGCGCTCCTCCAAATCGCTTTCGTTCCTCAATGGAAATAAAATAGTTTCACACCCGTTTCTCTCAGGCACTGTCCCCAACACCATTAGCCCGGCCAATGCCCTATTTCGTACCCTATACTATAAATCACACAGATAAGCCATAAATCGTCATATCAGTCCCACGGAAAAAATTCACAATCCTACACATCTCTCCTTCATAATAGCGAACCATTCTTTCTGAACACATACGTAGCAAGGCCACGGGTTAAGAGAAAGATATGGATGGCTGTCAACAAGTGCGGTCGATCTATTGTCCACTTGAAGAAGAAAAGCAAAAAAAGTGTCTTTTCACCTGAGGAACCTGAAAAAACTAAGAAGGGGTAGTAGACAGATGGTTATCAAAGGAGCAGCGTCACAGGGGAGACACGCAGAAAAAATACAACACAAAACTTGTAAGCTCCAACATGTATGTTATAGAACTGTACAGGATAGTAAGTGTTCGAATTGTCGAGAGTTTTATAAGGTAACTTTAAATTATAGCGTTTTGTAGTCTGACCTACCATAAATTTTACTTCGAAATATTGAGCGTACCAAAAAGTATCGTTTTAGTTAGAAATATCAAGAGCTTTTCTCGGGACAGAATTAGCGAGAAATTCGTATTATCAAAGGTTTGAATTAACGAGAGTCGACTGTATTTATATTCTAAATCACCGTACACTAAATAACAAATGAATTATTCATCAAAACGCTTTTTAAAAATCACGATTCCAAACGTAGCCAGTCACCTTAGTGATTCTAGCCCTTATGTGAGGCCAGTTCGTTTATTATAAAATTATGCTATGAATTTTGCACCATAAAAACAAAATTGCATATTAGAAATGTTAATTTTATTAAAATAAGAACTTTGCATTATTCGGATTAAATTATTATATAGTAAAATCAATTTTATTTTTCGAAAATAGAAATGAGTTTCGCTTTGATTTTTTAACACGATACAGTCATTTACGGAACAGATATTTAATCAAAGAAAAGCGCTGCGGCAAACCATTCCTGAGATTCGACTAAATACAAAAGAATAAAATAAGTGTTGATCAAATGTTCTCAAAGGAACACAACCTCCTTTGATTAAATCTAATCTTGTGTCTTGTATTCTACCACACAATTTCGAGAAGGATCTATTTCTGCTACTTCGTATCACGCATCAGTTTTTGTTTGTTTTTTTTTGCTGTGTTTTCTTTCATGATTTCGAACGAGTATTTAGAGTTTTGCATTAATAAAAAACTGGCTTTGATTAGTTTTCTGTTTGTTAATATGTTATATGTGACACAAAGGAAAAAACTGTTCCAAATTGTGATTTCTTCCTTATAATCAGTATACGAAGAACTAATTAGGAAAAGTAAATTTATTTATATATGAATAACTAAATTTAATAAGAAAAAAATCATACTAGAAATTATTATGTCGGAGTCGTAAAATAAATTAATTTTAATTCTTGATTATGCATCATAAGTATCACATGTAAAAATAATACATCTATATACATTAGATAAATATGTCTGAAAGCTAACAATATATATATATATGATGAAATTAAAACACATTAATATATATTCATTTAAATTAAACATATATATTACGATATTATAAAACATTTATTTAAACTGGGCTTTATATTTTTCAAATACAATTTAGAAATAATGTTGAGTAACGAAATATTTTCATCTACGAGACTACATATTAGAGCTTATCGATATGTTTAACAATATTTAGCTTTGTACTTTTTATCAAATTTTCACGCATTGTTCGACTTAAGTAAAAAAGTACATGTTTTAGAATATGTAGCATAAAAATAAATTATACAGTTTTAAAATTTGAACATGTGTGTGTGAAAAAATAATAAAAGTAATAAAATATAAGCAAAGTGTGCATGTATTAGTAAAATAAACTGAAATCACTTTCCACAAACATTTTTGAGAACTTTTTGTCTAAAAACGAAACATAGCTATTACTTTATTTTTCAAAAATGCATTTAAATAGAGAAACGTAAAAGTAATTTAAATGAAAATTTTATAGTTTATAAATAAATAGTTTTTAACTCTTTTTAACGTAAAATATTATTTAATAATAAAAAAAACAAATCTCAGAAATATAAATATAGTTAAAGAAAAATCGAAGCTTACATTATTTTATCAAACTTTTATTCATTTAAATAATTTTTATTTGATTTAATACAAACACAAAATTTCAAAAGTAAATATAACTCAGATAAAAAGTAAAGATTTTACTTTAGAAGAGGTATTTTATCAGGTACAAACAATTACCTGTAAGTAAATAGTATATTTAAAACGAACATATAGGAGAACACGTTGTATAAGTAGAAATTTTTAAAACATAATTCTATATTCTAATCCTTAAAAAGTTCTTTTAATCTTTATCGTTTGCTAAATTTTTCGTAATATCCATTTCACTTGAAATTTACATCAATAAAAGCGGTATTTGTTCTCGGTGGTACTAATTAGTAGCGCTGAAGAAGGAAGAGCATTTTAATTTGAGAATGCTAAAATATAAAAATGCATCTTTTAAATTTGTAAATAAAAAAAATTCATAATGGTATTTTTGTCTATTTAAAAGGAATATTATTGCATGGAATATTTGGCCATGGGGTTTTGATGCCGTGTTTTAAATTAATTAGTTCTCTTGGGTATTTTCTAGTAAAAATAAGAATAAATGTTTGAAAAGAGAAAGATTATTAAGATATCGATATAGAATGAGCCATATGTGTGTGTAACTCTAAAGATCTTCTTTAGGATTTCTTTCATGTTTTAAAAAAAGTGTTTTATTTGCCTCAAATTATTTCTAAACATCATTCAGAGGAAAATAAAAATTATATAAAAATTTCCTTCGTTGTCTTTTCAAAATGAATTATAATATTTACTTTAACTTTTTCCATCATCTGTTCGATAATAAATTAAAACGGTGAGTATAAATTTACAGTAAATAAGAAATATAGAAGACATTTAATTGAACTCGCTTTCATTTTTCAATTAATTAATGACTCGCTGTAATTTTTGCTTTCAAAAGTGACAAGAATTAGAGTGTACTTATTAATCAGGGTGTATATAGTTTTAGATTAAAAAAAATAAGAAAGAAACTAGAAACTTGTGAAATTTCAAAAATTAAAAAGAAAGTAACTTTATTATTTGTTTTTAAAAGTCACTTTTCTTGTTATTGGAACATTTTAAGTTTTAAAACTACAATAATAATACTACGCATATTTGTTTGAAAAAAATCGAGATTGCATTATAGATTAATGATGATTAAAACGTGATGAAAAGTATAAACATGAAGTTCAAATAAATGACTAATATTTGAATTCCATGCAAAAACTCCATTCAAAGCACATTTTAGAAGAGCTTAATTTTTTCTAGAATACTCAAATTCCTTATTGCAGATTCTCCAAGTATAGATTAAATATTTTATTGGCATAAAAAATTAACATTTTAATTTTTATTTCCTTTTTAATAGCAATAAAATCTGTTAAGTTGATACGCTGAAAGTTTTAAACTTTCTGGGATGATTGGAATAAACTCAAATGCGAAATTAATTGCAAAGTGAGTACGAAAAGAGACAAAAACGTATGGAGAATGGGAGAAAAAGTTCGAATGAATATATATATATATACAGTGGAATACTAAAATGTTCATACACTTGCAATTTCCTATAAAATTTAATGTTTTCGACTAATAAAAATTAATATATCGGAATTTTAATTTTTTTATATCCGCAACTTGTTTTTATTAGAATAACATAATCAATTTTTAAAACATAGTATAACTATTATTTTTAAAAAATATTAATAAAAGAACTACTAAAAATTTCGCCACAAAAGTCTCCGTATGGTTTAAAAAATCTCAACGTATATTTAAATATCGTGTTTCTTTCTGAATTCCGTAATTATTAAGATAGCTTTTAACATCTACGATAACTTTTAAACGTCTTGGTATAGATTCAATCAGTTTTTTGTAATTTCTGTATCGATGTTTCTCTATTCTTCAGTGTGATTATTGTCTTAACTTCACATTTTGTTTTTATATGTCATGTTTCCTTTTTTTAAATCAAATCCTCATCAAATATGTTCTACTAGGCTTAAATCCGGTGATGTAGAAGGTGTTTCAGAATTTGGCGACATTAATAGAGACGCCAGGGGTGTACATTGAGAACAATGCGTTTGGCGTCATTATGTTGTTAAAAAAATGAAGTCGTCTCTAATACCCAAATTTTGTAATGATATTTTAAAACTGTGCTTTAAAATATTTAAATAGAGCTTTTGATTCACAAAATCATGAAAAAATACCAAACTATCTAATTCTAAAGCCTATTTACACCACCACCCCACACACACACACAAGAACACCTCCTCCTCCATGTTACACTGTTCCATCTAAATTCTTGGGATTAAGTGTCAAAAAATTCAACATTGACAGCAAATTGGTTGGGAGGAAAGAAAATTTAACAGTTTTAGTTCCGAGGGAGTATAATAGTTTGTTGAAGAAAAAAATGAGGAACTTATTCATAAGAATTTATGTGAAACAAGAGTCTCTCCACCCCCATGCTTTAGCATAGAGGTAAAGATGTTCTTGCTTGGGGGTGTATATCAGCTTCAAGAATAAGTAATTTGGTATTTTTTTTATTATTTTGTAAATCACGAGCTCTACTTAAATATTTTAAAGCTCAATTTTAAATTATCCACCCAAAATTAAGATATTCAAGGCGACTTCATTTTTTAACTAGATAATGATGTCAAGCCCACTGTTCTCAATGTACGCTTTATAAATATTCCCAAATTATGAAACATCTCTTAAATCACCTTATTTAATGGGGTAAGTTCACGAAACAGGATCTGTATCTCACTAATGTTAAAAATAGGTATTTTTAAGGAACATTCATAAACATTCTAATGAATAAAAATCTCCAATTTTTTTACTGAATATTCTTTGAACCATAAATCAGAGATTTTATGGATAGGATATCTATAGTTGTTTTTAAATAAATATTTTTTGCACAAATCTGTTTTTTTTTTCTTCAAAAACAGTGAAATTTCATGATGTTTAATGCTATAAATTAAGTCAGAATACTTTTTTGAAAAAGTCCCTCGATTAAAGTATGTATTAGAGTGTAATTATTAATTATGCAAAGTTATAAGCTATTAAATGCAGTAGTTTAGGAACAAATGTTCCTTATATGGTGAAAATGTTAGTTTTGAGAAAAATGGATTTTAGTAATGGATTTAGTACACTTTAACAGGTGGTAAAAAATTTTCAAAAAATTATTAAAAACACTTCTACTGCACGTAGAATGATAATTTTTGCATCATTAGAAGCGTAGAAATTCATATTTTATTAAAATGGGAAAAGTGAAAAATGTGTTTGGGGGCAGAAATTCATGAACCTACCCTCTTAAGCCTAGTAGAATGTATTTGATGAGAATTTGATTTTTAAAAAAAAAAACATGGAACATAAAAACAAATGTGAAAAAACAAAAATTACAGAAGAATAGAAAAACATCGAAAAGAAATTACAAAAAACTTATTATATCTATACCAAAGCCTTAAAAAGTTGTTGAGGATGTTAAAAGCTGTCTTACTAAGAATAAATTAAGAAAGAAATACGAGATTTAAAGCTATGTTGAGATTCTTTTTAAGTGCAATTTTTTGTAGTTCTTAGATTATTATTTTTTCAAAATTATAGTTTCACTATGTTTAAAAATTGAGTATGTTATTCCAGTAAGAAATGATACTGATAAAATTTTAAACATATATAATATACAACAATACACAGAAAGTAGAGCTATGAAACTGGAATGGAAATTTAGGAGTTAGAAGTAAAGTTAGGAATTAATAGAATATGTGAGAAAAGAAAGAGATTTTCATAACAAAACGATCCCATCTCAGTTTTAAAAAATTACTGTTTGTTATTGTTACTGCAACTTTGAAATATTTCAGAAACATTTGGCAATGAAGAAAATAGTTTTGCTGTATTCCGAAAAACATAAGCCAAAGAATCAGATCTAAACCTTGTTAATTAAAAAAGATAAATTATGTGGAGACAGACATTTTTTTAAGAAAAATATGATCTGTAAAAAATATTTTTTTTAAATCACGACAAAAAAACTTTTTTATTTATCAGAAACTATGCAATACGAGTAAATTTTTTTATAATTGAATTTTTGGAGAGATTATTGAATGCATGCCTATCAATATTGTTAAATTATCAGCGATACTATTTCCTCCCCGATATTATATCTGCTTAAGCGATTACAGAAAATGGTATTTATTATTCGAAATTTCTAAGAATAAACTATAAATAGGTTACAAAATTAATAAAACATAGAAATTTAGGGAAAGTATTAACTTCAGAAACATGTGTGAGAACTTAGAGGATGACATTTTGAGGAACATATATATAAAAAGTCTTTTTGGTTTGTTTTTGGAATTGTTCAATTTTTAAACATTAAGTTAAAGAAATAAATTTTATGGAAGTTCTATTTACAATTGTGGCATTTCTGAGTAAAGGCACTCTGTATTTTCAATTTAAATAATGGAACTGATATTTTATTCATCTTAAATACAAATAATTTTGTTGGAAAGTAATTTACGTTTAAAATGCAAAGTTATTTCTCGCAAATATTTTCTGAAACATCCAACCCAGGAATTACAATAAAATTTGTTTTTTCCCCAGTGTTTTAGAAAATGTTTTCAAAACCTTTTCTTGAAATATGATACTTAAATATTAAAATAAATCATTAAAAACGTTTAGTAAACAAGCAGGAAACAATTTTCATCCGAAACTGAATTCCTATAAAATAAATCTGCACATAATTTCTTTGAAAAATAAATGAATAGTCTCTTTATGCACTTTATCTAATTGATGTTTAGATTGCCGAGATTTTTTTAAACAGAAAAATATTTTAACTAATGCCTTTTTAGCCTTAAGTTTGAACTTAAATATTCTATATTGAAAAAAAAATCAATAGAAAAATAATTTTTACTTTAAAAAACGAGTTAAAAACAGAGCATTCATAAAGAATTAGGTATATGAAAGTTTAATTCAAAATAGTTCTGAAATACAGAACTTTGAAAATTATTCTTCATAATTTAGTATATACTTAGCTTAGAAAGAGGAATTACTTTAGTCTCGATTTATAAATGTTTGTTACCTCAAAATTGCAATACATATTGTTAAAATGGATGAAGAAGTAAATGGCTTTAGATAAGTTGAGCTTGGTTGCGTGTATATAATCTGTTGCAGATGGATGCTTTTTAACTAGAGATGCTATTACGCTGTCATTGGAGACAATATGATCAGATATCAGAGTTCCAGAGGGGAAGGATCATATGGCTGATAGAAACCGGGTGATACGGTCGGCGAGTAGCTCGCCAACCAGGCCGTTTTGACTTTATTGTGAGGAAGTATTTGAACCATTGGATTAGAGAGAGGTCTATCACACGACAACCAGACTCAGGATACCCTCACCAGACCAATAGTTGGGAAAACCGTCATATTATGCGATGTGCTCGTATAGCGTCAACTGCCTCATTGTCAGCCATCCATACACATGCAGCATCTTCACTATGGGCCTCTGCGTCAGTCCATATCATTGCAAGGCGAGTGGCTAAAAGACAGTTGCTATCGTGGTGCCTATTACGTATACTACCATTCACATCCTTTCACCGTCGTCACCGATCGGAGTGGTGTCGCACTCGAAGGGATTGAACTACAACCGAATCGAGTCAGTTTGCCTTTTTCGATGAATCCAGATTTAATTTGGCCAGTGATGGCAATCAGGTACGTGTGTGAAGATCCTGTGTACAACATTTCAATCCTGCTTTCTCTGCACATCTGCACACCGCTCCCACAGCTTGTTTGATGCTATGGGCTGCCATCGCATACGAAACACTGTCATCCTTAATATTGAACCATGACAGCCCAGAGATACATTCGTGACATTCTTCTGCCCTGTATATTAGCACTCATAGCAGGGCTCCCAAGAACCATTTTAAACAGGGCAATGCTCGCCCCTACGCATCAAGGGTTTCACAGAACTGCCTCCACCCCATTTCCATCCTTCCCTAGTCTGCTTGATTTGTTGTAGGTTAGGGAAATTTGTTCAATATCAAACATATCTGGGATAGTTTAAAACGGCAAGTTGGACAGCCAACGACTTTGGTCAAATTAGAGGCGAGTTTACAGCAACTGTGGAACGCGAGATGTCGCAGGACATCATATGGAAATTTTATGCCTCAATATTCGACAGTATCACATCATGCATTCATGCTAGAGATGGTCCAACAAGGTACTAAAACCTGCATTCATTTGTAATTTTTTCTACAATAAATTATAATTTTTCTTTGATTTTATAATCACTTACGTTGTAATCACAATGTTGTACTTTCGTATGTAAAGTTTCATTTTATTCTTACAAAACCAAATTTTTGTGAAAAATGAAAAGTAGTGTAAAATGGTTTATCGATATCCAGTTTTACGAAATTAAAATAATTTTGAAATGAGAACTAATAAGAAGTGAATAAAAAGTTATATTTTAGTTATTTTACCAGTATTATGAACTTTTAAATACAAAAATGAACCTGCAATAGCTCTATAATTGCCCCTTCAGACGAATATTTTTTTCGATTCTAAGCCGCAACCAAATTTCAAGAGGGTAAAAAATGGGAAAAGAGTGCGGTTGAGATTCGAATAAATTTTTCTATATATATATATATATATATAACGTATTATGTTACAGAGAAATAATAAAGAATTTTTATATAATGTTTTATAATTTCTGGAAGTAAAAGAGCTAAGAAAAAAATAGAGATAAAAAATCTTTAATTGATAATTTTTTTAGTTATTATTGATGATTTTGAAATAGACTTTAATTTCAAGAAGATCAAGTATTTCATGTTTGGTCTTAATAAAAAGGAGCGAAATTTTAAATAATGACTGCTTAAAGGAGTGCCATGCATTACACATCATTAAAGATGTTAATAAATTCAATATAAATAATATTAAATTTAATGAATCTACCACAGATTATGCACTTTCTTATTTATGAATAAAACTTGTGATAGCTGTTGGTTCTTGCTCGACTCTGAACCCTCTTGTCTACCTGTAAACCCAGCTAGATGTGTGGGAGAAACTGAATGATCCCCACAGACATGATTTCAATCTAATCAATTTATTATTTCCAAATATCAATCAGACACAATACAAATCTAATTAAAGTAGATGATTAAACAGTACAGCACAGAGGTGGGATTCTATGACACGGGGATACTACTGCAGACCCTCAACTGAATCTAAAACAGCTTAAATACGCTGAAAATATAACTACGTCGCACACTAATAAGCTAACTTCTACTTAATCAAGCTCACAATATCTGTACTTTTTATGCGTCGGATCCTACACTGGAAACTTGCAGATGATCTCTTCGGCTTGATCAATGTCGTTGGATCCACGCTCTGTATTCTTTTTCCTGGACAACTCCAAGACCTCTAACTAATTCCACTCTCTTTCAATCTTCAACTAACAACTAACTCGCAGACTTTATGTTAACTCCTACTTGCCAACTCCAACGTGTCAACTCCCGAATTCGCGAAAACAGAATTTATATAATATATTTTATTTACATAATCACGCTTCCTTACTCGATGAAAGTTGGTTGAAATAAATACTTTCCTAAAAGTGTCATGAAGAGATTAGTAGAACCGCATATAGATCCGTCACAAACTTTTGATAGAACTAATTTTTTATAATGTAATTAAAATATACATTTGTCACTTTTTCATTTTAGGAAGGTAATTGTTAATAAAGCATTTGAATATAATAAAACGATGTGGACAGGTTCATCTTTAATTACAATTCTCATCACATAGACTATTGTAAATGTAAAGGCTATCATGATTTTTTATTGATAGTTATCATCAAGATGTAGTTACAGGCAATTTAAATATAATCAAGGACCAAATTTTAAAGGATATTACATGAGTAAAGACACTAGTTTTAGATTAACTGTTTCTAATAAATACAATACTGTTAAAAAAACAAATTAATAAAGACATAAATAACTTTGTTACAAAATCTGTAGTTAAATATGGATTGCCTATAGAGGCATTTCATGAATTTAATTACAGTGTATTAAAAGATGTGATGAAATTTAATAACTAATCTAACTCTGAATTTACTTATAAAAATGTAAAACAGATGATTTAGGATTTACAAAAGAATTCTATTATTGTTTACATTGACAAAGTGCCTGGTAATTATGCTATAGTTTGTAAATATTTTTATAATAATATACTACTAAATGAACACTTTTTGAACAATGAATCTCTTAAAAAATTGGACTTGACACACATAGAAATTAGTAATCATGTTATTGGTATATATAAAAAAATTAGGTGTTTGTATTCCAAAGATTAAATTTCCTTATATATTTTTAACACCTAAATTCCTTAAAAATCCTGTTAAATTTCGCACTGCAACAAATGGTTTTAAAACATATCTTACTACACAGGTAAAATGCAGCATAATACTCTACAAAACTTCATCAACAAGCAAAATAATTAGGCTATAATTAAAAATAGTAAAGATATTATAGATTTTTTAAAATAAAAATATTTGGATGAGTATTATTATTTAGTGAATCGGTTTCTGAAAATAATGTCACCCAAATTCGACTCAATAAAAAGAAATATATATTAGTTTTATTACCCTATCCACAAGTTATTTCAAAAGGTGTCCGATTTAGTTCAGGTAAAAATAACAAGAGATAATTATCCGAAGTTTATATCGTGAGTAGGAATTAATATTGCAGTAGCTGACGTAAATTTAATCAGTGATACATTGAATATTAATTTGGATATAATTTTAGACCTATCATTTATTTGCATCTAATTTCTATTTGCCTAACTGATTTTTCCCATACTTACATCATTTGTTGTCATTTGTTCCTTCAAGCAGAAATTCAAGCTCTTTTATTATATCTCAAGTTGGGAATTGTTTCAATCAAAAAAGAACTATGTAGTTCTCATTTTTTGTTAGAGCCTGTTATTCAATCTGGGACATTTGGAAGTTAACCGGAACACAACGCCGAGTTTCACCAAATCATACATTATAAATGCTTTTTTACTTTTTAATTTACTTCGTCTATTATTTCATTAAACAGTTGTATAATTCACTTAATAAGGGAATTTGAAATTTAATAATAACAAGTACAAGAAAAACATATATTTCTGTCGGATGAAATTAATAAAATGCATTCATAGTAGGAAAAATTGTATAAAAAAGGGCTTGATGTGCATTGAATTAAAATTGTAGACATTATAAATTAAAATGGGAATGATTATCATGTTTCATTTTATAATAATAAATATTCTTTAAAAAATTTACTGCTGGTATTAAGGCAATATTGCTTTGTAAATTTAATCTTGTACAAAATTATTTTTATTTCTTTATCAGTAAAAAAAGTGTTTCTAATTCTTTGGAGAACATTAGCCGATGATCGTAACAGTTACAGTACTATTACAAATTTAACATGAGTATATTCAAAAATTATAAAAGTATACAAAGTATAAAAACTAGTTTTATTCTAAATTGAAACTAAACAATATAATTTCCTTATTGCAGTCTATAGAAAACCAGTATTTAAAATTATCCAATAAGAATTTTCAATGTATAGCTGAGATTTCTTTCTTTCTTTTTTGTTTCAATGAATTGTTGGTTAATGATTTTCTATTTATTCAAAGAGTTCTAAAGAGATTGATTTTCGTACATAATTAAGTAAACAATATAATATGAGAATAATATAAATATATATTCAATTCCCCCCTCCCCTTTGGGACATAACATATAACTCAAATTCTTCCTATTTGGAGGAGAAATTTAAAAAAATAAAATTTAATGAAATAATTTATTGTTTAAATTCAAGACTAAAGATCAAATAAAGTTTTTAAAAACACACCCATTATTTTTGATAATTGTAAAGTTTTTTAAGTTTTTTAAAATTTTCATTTTGAAGCACTTAAGAATTCTAAAACATTAAAACTTTCATCCAACAAGCTTTTAGCATAATAGGAAATACATTTGAGCTAAAAGTCTTCTATTTTTGCTTTCATCAAATTCTGCCTTAAAATTCGCGTTAAAAACTTCAAACGAAAAAAATCTATAATAATCACTTCGAGTCAAAAAAAAATGAAGAAAGAAAAAAGAGAATCACTTTTCTTAAAATGTCAAATGCAAATTTAAGAACACATTCTTGTGCAAAGAAATCCATGTTATATAAATTACAAAAAATTTCTGCATGATATCTAAATTTCAGTTTCTAGGAAAAAAATTATACGAAATGGATTCTGTGTTTTTTCAATTTTGTTAAATGCTGTTATTTTGGCTAATCATTAGAGTGACATGATTGTATTAGACCAACTGCTTGTAGAAAGATATAAATCCAAAAATTGTGTAGAGCTTTTTAAGAATTGCTTCAATCATAACCAAAAAACTTGACACTTCCTTAAATATAGTTTTTAGAAAACAATTATTCTACATGGTAATTAGGTTTCCTCAAAAGTTTTAAAAATATTTTTTTTTTGCTTATTTAATTCATTACAAAGAAAACGTTAATACATATAAAGAAATGGATAATGACGAAGTCGAAGGTAATGTTCAGCTCTTAACAGCTAATTTAATTTGACAGATTTTGAAATTTGTTACAAGCATAGAACAAACTTTTCCCACTCATGATCCTGAAATAGAGCGTGCATTAAAATTTCAACGTAATCTAGGTTTTGTGTAGCAGGATATCAAGAATTATTTAAGCTATTTAAGAAACAAAAGCAAGAAAAACAGTTGCTAATAACAGACTTTTAATTTTAAAAAAACTGAGGCCATTTATAACGAATGAAATTTTTTATTTGAATCAAAACTGACATTTGTGCTAGACATATCTGACACATCATCTTTTTTGAATTTCTGATCCAGTTCGTAATAAACGGGCAAGCTTGTTACTAAGTAGCTTTATTCCTAATTTTAATTTGGATTTTTATATGTTGTATATACTTATAGACTGTTTTTTATAAATTTTCACTGAAAATTAAAAAAAAATTTTGCAATAAAATAGTTTTTTTTTATAAATATGTAACCTGGATTTTATTATTACTTTTTTGCACGAATTTATGGGAAAATATTCAGAGATTTTTCATCTTACAAGATTTCTTAAAATTGTGGAACATATCCCCAAATTTGAAATATGTTTCATGTATTTTTTACACAGTTTTTTTACCGTGTAAAGAAAGAGTTGTAAGAATATATATATATATATATATAAAATCCTCTATTTAAGAGTAAATATTAGGCTGATGCTGGAAAATAATTAAAGAAAAAAATGCTCAGATACTTCTTTGCTAATTTGTACTGTATATTTTATGAATCAAAAATCCCAACTCAAACTGTGATATTTTGTGTAAAATCATGAAAATTGAATTGTAAATAACTACTCAATCAATGCACTTCATTTATTCGAAACTTGCTTACATGAATATGGGGAAAAGTTTAAAAAAACCAATGAAAACTTTTTTTCTTCAAAAAACTGAATTAGATTGATAAGCGAAAATTAAGCTTATTTAAGGAAAATCTTAATTAAAATTAACCAAGAAAGAGTTATGTTTAAAGTCGACAGCTCTTTAATCTCGCACTTGTGACTGTCACTAAGAGATTAAACTTGTAGAAGACATAACATGCGAAATGATTATTCTCAGAAGCGTATAATTGAATTATAACGAGTATTTCATGAAATGCATAGCGGAAGCAATCGGGTCAGTAATTTCACAATTTGTTAACTGATGTAGAAAATCCTAGACAGGCATTAAAAAATGAACATTCATAAAAAGATGCTAATTTAAAGGTGAATGAATGTATTGAGATTCATAAAAAATGTAGTTTTGTTATTAATTATTTATAAGTTTATTTTAGTGCTTGTGAAAATGCATCTTTAAGTGTGTAAAAATGTAAGATTTTGTTGTGATTATAATAATTGACTCTTTTTAATGGGTATATTTTTGGTTTTTTTAATTAAAAGTGAATCTCACTAACTTTTAAACTCATTAAATCCGTTGAAATTGTTGAATTATTTTTACTAAAGTTGATGCATTTATTATATTCATATCTTCTTTAGTTGTAGCGAGGAATGAAAATCCACTTACCATAAAATGCGGCGTGTAATGCGCACCTATACTTTCAAGCTAGAATTTTTAATTTTTATGTATATTCGCCGTATAATGCGCACCCCTTTTTTTACAAAGTTATCTAAAATGTACGTGAGCAATGCTCTTGTGTTTTAAAGTCATTTATTCCAGGTAATATTCAAAGCCTTAGAAAAAAAGTAGCATACTTTTAGAGCTATACAGTTCCATAAATTCATAAGGAACGTGATTTCTTTTAAATAAGAAATATTTTGATATAAGTAGAAGTCAATTTTTTTCCCCTGTTCTTATCTTTTTTTATTTTTTAAGCTCTCGTTTTTATACCCGGTGTATAACGCGCTCCCCTAAATTTCGATCTTATTTTTTGTGCAAAAAGTGCGCGTTATACGCCAGATTTTACGCGGTACGTTTTTTTTTTTTTTTTTTCCTTTTTAATTTAATCATGGTTTTGTCATGATGCAAGTTTAAGTTTTTACCTGTTCTTTTCATACATTTTTGCCTTGAGACTTAATGCCGTTACTTAAGCTGTTGATATTTATTATTGAAGTTATTTGTGATGTTAACCGTTAAATAATAATGTTAGAACTTTTTTGTGTTGTGGTTGTTCGTGCTACTTGACTGACAGTGTGAGATCGAGGCCCACGAAATTCATCACGGAAAAGGGCTTGTTGTACATATGTCGTTATCTTTGAGCACCATGTACGTAGCAGTACGATTTGGCTCGGTTCCATCCCAATTATGGGGACTTTTTTGAGGTGAATATTTATTATGGTGAAATATCTAATTCAATAAAACTAATTAGGTCTTAAATTAAAATGTGCTTTCCTAATAAAATATGTTACTAATTAATCTGAAAAAATGTTAGAAAGTTCATTTTTACACCAAAATATCTCAAAAAGGCCGATATAAAAATATGTATGTATATTTCTATTCAATTTTTTATTTTCCTAGTCTTGAACGAATAAGACATAATTTAAATGTCCTTGTTGATGATCCCTTAATAATAAAAAAACACTTTAACCACAAAAAACTGTAGCGCTACATTTTTTATTATATATGATCTCGGTATGACGTGATGTGTACTTAAAATGACATTTTTGAAACCTAACTTTCATGTTAAATATAGAAAAAAACTAATGAATTAAAAATCCCAAAAAGCAAATTAAAGGTCTCATAAAATTATTAGTACAATCAGAAAAATTAAAAGTAGTAAATTAACAAAAGTTGTAATGCAACCAAAATAAAAATGTGATTCATTTTTCTCTCCAAGTTCATCATTTCCGAGTCTTGTGTGTGTGTGTGTGTGTGTGTGTGTGTTGTGTGGTGTGTGTGTGTGTGTGTGTGTGTGTGTGTGTGTGTGTGTGTGTGTGTGTGTGTGTGTGTGTGTGTGTGTTGGATAATGGGAATCAGATCAGTTTCTCTCTAAAGCCCAAAACAATTCACATTTTGAAGAGCATTTATTGTTCCATAAATCATCGGTCTTCTTTCGTTGGGATTAGCTGTTCAAGATTTAGTTCCCATCATTCCGTCAGCATCCCTTCGTACAGAATTACTGTTTAAAATACGATAGGAAATTGAGCCAAACTACCTTCTGCAAATAGTAATGCCATTATTATGAAATACCAAACCTCAGTTTATGTATAGTTTACATCTAGGTCTCACATTATTCATTGCCTTGGCAAATTATAATTCATGCCCATTTTTTACCCCCCCCCCCCCTCCACCCCAATAAAAAAATTAGAAAATAAAAAGAATCAAGTCGAATGTACTTTAATTTCTGGTAAATAAGACAAATATATAATAAATTTACATAAATATGTTGTATCTGTATAAACATTCCTTAATTATTTTATTATACTTACTTCTTTTTTGTGTTTAAAATTGACATTTCAACTATTTTAAATAGAAATGAGCAATTAAAAACTTTTAGAAACACAACTTTTAGAGCAATATAATCTCCATTTTTATATTTTAATGCAAGTATTATTCCCTTTCTCTGCTGAGGAATTTATTTTATTCTAATTATTACTAAAAAAGAAAATATTTCTGAAATGATAATAAGTTATCTCCTCGCATTATTCATTGCATAGATAAATTTTAATTCCCTGTAAGCATATTCCACTCATTATTACATATTATTTCATAAAATTATCGTTTAATAGCTTATAAAAATTTGCATATTTAATAATTTTTGTTTTTGTTTTCTATTTTATTAATCAAAATATAATAATAAAATAAATATTTTAACTGATTAACAAATCTTATGCGGAATTTTTTAAATTTATTTTTATCAATTTAAAAATAAACTTTTTCGTTCAGCAATTTATTTAATTTAAAATGAATTATGAATTCCTTTTATTGAATTAAATTGTCTCTTTATTTGTTTGCTTATTATATTTTCTTAAGCAAATAAAAGCTAAACATTTAACAACGTTCATCTATTTTATTTTGCAATTCTTTGCATTTGTTTCTTTATCAATTAAAAATGCTTCTTTATCTTGCTTTAGAACTCACCACTATAATATTTCTCCAGAGTACTGCTAATTTTATGCCAGTCACAAGTATTAAGAGTAAAGAGTTATTAAATGCAATTCTGAAACAACCATTACTAGAAATCCGATGAACCACAAATAGAAATTTCTCCTGTTCGGTCAGTAATGCCTCTGATAGAATTCCGGCATGTCAAGTCATAATAGTTCACACCTAGTAAATACCCATTCAGCTCTTCTGTTACATGAAGAGCCATTAGCATCAACGGTCTGTCACGACCAGCCGTGGCTTTCTCACCTCCACAGCACTTATATTTGGAGGAGTATAGTAAATGGATTCTATATATATTAGCCAATGGAAAGGAATGAAAATGTAATGGAATGCATTGCATGCAATTTCGAAATATCCACTGTATTTTGGTCAGTAGCCCAAAAGTAATTTTTCCCCTTAAAATAATTACCTGTATTATATAATCACTATGGGCTATATTCTTCAAAAAAGAACATAGAGAGGAGAGAATTAGAACTTTTTTTTATCTTTTTCTAAAAGCCTTAATATTTTACCGTCAATATCGTTGGGGGTGGGGGAGGTCAACTTATTACAATGTATAACTCATTCGAGGAGATCACTGTTGTATAAAGAAAAAAAATTGTTGTCAGCCGAAAATATGTTCTATGGTATGGAGGTTAGGAGAACGCAAAGGAATAAAAAAAAAATTTAATTTCCAAATTAATTTTTGCAAAAAAAATTTTTTGCACAAAGGGGTTAAATTTTCGAAATAAATGGAAAACAATTTAATTTTGGTTCGACGATTTTGAACGCAAAAAAAAAAAAAAAAAAAAAAAAAAAAACTTTCTGCAGTAAAAGTAATTAAAAGGGATGATTATACTGATTGGTGAATCTTGAAAAGGGAGTAGAGCAGTGTAAAAAAATTGCAATATTTCCTAACACTCAGCCGTTTTTCCCAGCACCATCGAGTGAGTGAATATTAACGTCAAACTGTTCAGCTACATGAGGGCTTTCTTGCGACGGACCTCATTATTTTGAACCATAGTCAAATGACGGGGACACCCCCTCTTCTTCTAACTACCACACCAAAGGAACAACGTTTGAGCTCTCGACAGATTTAACGTGCATTACTCCCCTACATAGCAGGTCTTCAGTGGTACTGGAATCGAACTCATGACACGCCAGCCACGTGTCCGTTACCTTGACCACTAGGCTACCGCGAGCACCCCAGCACTATGGATTCAGTCCGATAAAAGTTTTTCTCTGTCTTCCGCTTTATCGTACTGTGTAATATCGGTGGTAGGTATTTTTAAAAAAAATTTAATTCTAACTAAGCTGTTAAATATACCTGATATATTTTTTCTTATAACTATTTAATGTATATTCTCCTACTGCATTGAATGTTTAAAAAAGTACTAAAATGCCTGGTTCATTCTAACAAGAATTTCTTTCACTTTTACCATAAAAAAGTAAAAATACTTAACTTCACTCCTTTTGTGGCAGTACTTAACATAATTCCTTTTAATATTTTTCCTTCCATATACCATAGAACATATTTTCTACAAAGGCAGGTTTTCAAATTCTGAAAGAAAAATTTTCGATTCACCCTATGACTCATTAAATCAATCCTAGTTGTTTATTTATTTTGCACAATATGTGATTACTTCACATCTTATATTTCAAGGAAAACGATTTATCGGAAAAATTTGAATCTTACAGTCAAATGTTGAGTTTTAATGAATGATGCTCAGTACAATCAATGGATACATTTATTGCAATGGGAACATTTAAGTGCGAAAAGATATGCTTAGCTCAGAGTCGACAACAGACTAAACTAAGTTCTTAGCAAAGCATTTGATAAACTGAAATGTCTGCAAGTTGCTTATTCTTAAAAGAGCTGATGCATTATCGTATCCAATAGTTTTAAAACGAAAAGTGAATTATATTTCGAACGGACTCAATTTAAATATTAAGTACCGATAATGGCTCTTCTTCGCCTTTCCTCTCTCTGTAAAAGCCCTTGAGTCAAAAATTCGTGGCGAAGATTATTTGATTATTCGATTTCGCTCAATCTTTAGTTTTTTCACATTTGAGTATTTCATCTTTCTTTAAGTTCCTATCAATTTTAAGAAATTCGTGAAATATACAGCACTCTTTTTCTTTCTTTCTTTTTTTTTTTTTTGCTGGAAAATACAATTGTACAATAAAGTTCTAAAACAGGTAATCTTTGTAAAATGGTATTTACGCAAAGTATTTTTTTTTTTACATAGTATGATGAATGTAAAACGAAGTTCATATAAAATGAAGTTGTCTCATCTTGCAAAGATATTCATAATAAACAGAGTGTAACATCTAGTGGCTCATCAGTTCTGATAAAAGAAACTCTTTTTTTTTCTTTGTCCTTTAGAAAACTTTTATTACAGGACGACAGGGACATTAAGAAACACGAAAAAATACATATGATTAAAACTTAGGCTGTATTATTAGGGCAACCGACCCTTCAATAACAGATTACAAAACTGTACCAAACGGTAATTCACCTGCCTACTCAGCTCTTACACATAACAAAAACAAGTTTCCAGTTACAGAGCAGCGCCCTCTAGTCGACGCTTTTCAATACAATTTTGAGTTTCTTCTTTTCATACTTTTCACATCTTTTCTTTTAACCTATTTTTTACAATATTTATTTATTTTATGGGCAATGACTCCACAAAATGCATATCATTTATCAATTCCTACTATTAGCTCACTCTTTTCCCCTACATATATTTATGTAATGACCCCTCTAGTTTTCTTTAAATTAACTCCTTTAAAATACTTTCTAATTCTTTGGTGCAAGACTAATGTGATAATCTTAATCTAATTGCTCTCGCGCGTTTGCAACCAATCACGCACGACCAGTTGCAACCCAGTCGTACGACCTTCGCCACCTGTATATAAACCCAGAGCGCAGTGTGCTCACTCTCTATGTTCTTTGCTCGCCAAAAACATGTCCTCTTCGCTGCTGTTTGTGTTCATGCCTCTATTGATTAATTATTCTAAATGATATTACATTTCATATATTTGTGACCATGAATAAAAGAAGCTTGAAACTAATCCAGAAGAAGTTTTCTCTGTCTATCAAGAAACAACCAACATACATGTGGACGGCGTCTAGGGGAAGGTTCGATTTTAATGTTAAAATAAGCACGCAGAGTTAAAATAACTAATTTATTAATAACACAACTAAAACATTTACTATTTACAAGGGGTTTTTAAATAATTCGAGATAACACCATACTAATTCCGAAAACACGTACTCTTCTCAAAACAACGGAGAGACCGATTTCCTCTGACCTGCCTTCGTTCAAGCTTTGGTGCAACTCTCAGTTTTTCTTTTCTGTCCCCTTTATAAATACATGACCTCATCGTATCGCGCAGCTAAAACTCACGTGGTTTCGATTAGTGGTGCCATCTCTTACAATAAAAATCAAAAGAAGTAAAAGAAAACTTGCACTCCTTTCCTACATACATACCCAACGTAAATCTACATATAGAGATCCAAAACCGGCACGATACAAAATATATTGCATTGTTGGCATAGTTGCGATAGTACTTATATATATAATATAAATATAATCTACATAAGTAATTTACACATAAATATTTTAAATTAATAGATTAATTGGCATGTATATCGTTTTTACTCCTATATAAATATATAAGAGTGCATAATTTTTTAATCTGCCTATTACAGAAAATGGAAGAAATAAACTAATTCTACGATGAATGGGCACAAAAACGAGAACTACTTAACGCCTGTATGTGAAAATATCGTAAAAGAAAACATTGTAAATCCGAACAAATGGATTCTCTTGCTCAGAATAAATCAAAAGTTTTAATTCTTTCTTGTGGTCATAAGCATGCACAGATTTATATATATATATATATATATATATATATATATATATATATATATATATATATATTGTGTGTGGGTTGAATTAGAGTATACATATAAAATTGTTTTAAGAATATTATTATCAGAAAAAATTATTTTAATGCAATTTTTTCGGCCCAAAAAATGAAGATAAAAAGAACTTCAAAACACTATTTTTTTATGAAAAATGTTTCTATAATATTAATATTTCGGCTGTATATAGATAGGACTTCTCTGAACTAAGATGTTAGAAAAATTCACGCTTTAAGGGTAACGATCATATAAAATAATAAACGGTGTTTTTTGTAAACATTTATCTACTCTAATGTATTAAAATGTAAATAAATCCATTTTTATTTATATATTTATATATTATATTTTTATTATATATTTATATATTTCTTTATAGAAGTCTTAGCTAAATATAGACGAGACACACAGTATTATTATCATAGCAGCATTTTTCATAAAAGGATATTTTTTTTTGTTGAAAATATGACTTTTTTCCTCATTTTTTGGCTAAAACAATTGCATTTAAATAATTTTTCTTGTAATAATATTCTTAAAACAATTGTATATGTATATTCTAATGCAACTGAAACTAAATATCAAACAAAGTATTCATTTATACGCTTTTTAAAAATCACTCATCTGAACATAGTCACCACAATATCATTTTATAAGCGTATTATTTCAGAAAAAGTACTAACATAATGTACTATTCCAGAGGGATACTCAACCTTTCCTCCTGCTGGGCCTCATACATATAACAGTTATTTCATGCGGGTCGCAACATGAGGATTAATGGGGGGAAATCCCATAAGACCAGGGCAATATTGGACACATAAAATGTGAAAAATTGATCCAAATATTAAAACTCATTTTAGCTTTTAATACTATAATAATCTCTATCAATCACACATTTAAAAAATTTCTTCGTTTATATGCATTTTTTACTAAGTTAAGGGGTAGTTTCGGCTCCCTTTCATTTATGACCATACAAACAAACCTGTCAAGCCGTTTGATTTTTTTTTCTTTTGACAAAACCTCTCTTATTTTTATTTCAAACATTATCAAATGCAGAATGACAGCAAAGAGGAGTTTTAACTGAATCCCAGGCTGAAATGATTATTATTTGTTTTTAATTAAAAATTAGTTTCACCCATAAAATGGTCACTACTCTAGTTCATTCCCTATTTCACTGTTTTTTGTTATCACTAACCGTTACAGTTTCGAATAGGAAAAAAAAATCTTGCAATTCGCGCTCCCACGACAACGACAGAAAAAGTGGTCGATTTGATTGCTTGATTGAGAGGATTTCCCTTCTAAATTTTTAATACATTGTTCCTAAACAGTTGATTTTTTGGGGGCAATGGGCCATGAGCGGGCCACTCAGAAAAGCCGAAAGGGTCGAAGGTTGAGTATCAATGTACTAGACTACAAATATATATTGCTTAATATTCTTAACTATATTATTTTACTTAGTTTTTATCACTTTTAAACTGAACTGAATGTAGGATATAATATTCTAAATTGCTATACCTCATTAAAAATATCTACGAGCGATATCCAAGTAAAAAATTGAAAGATAATAGAATTGTGATTAAAAAGACAAAACCCTTCTAATAGAACAAAATATATCTCATTCCGTGTAATAGACGTAACTTTCTTTTATATCAGACTACTTACCACATATGGAGCAAAAGTAATCAAAGACGACAAAATGTTCCGAGCGAGATCGATTCTCACCAGGAAGAAATCCTCCAATAAAAACAGAGCAAGGAAAAGAAATAACTCACCGAAATGTACTTTTTTCACGAAAACACACAATTCTTTCCCGTAAAAAGAAAACGTTATTATATAGGAGTAAGTAAAAATTTATTCCTGCGTAATTCAAATAAGGTGAGTAAATGTAAAGATAATTGATATTTTTGCATTAAATAATTTTAATATTGGTTAAAAGTGATGGAAATTTAAGAAATGTTGATATAAATTAGCAAAAATGGACATATGTTGCTTCTCCTTATATTTTAATTCCTCTGTATTTTGGTGCCAATACATCTTTTGTTTTTCATTGACTTACCATAATTTTTTAAGCGTTCTTTTATTTTAGTCATTCATTGCACAGTCGAACATTTGTTGAAATTTTTTAACTCCGAAACTTTTTATTTTGTATAATGAAGTTAGACAAAAAATCCCAATAAAAATAGATTACATAATAGTTAAGGGACCAAGGCATTTTTTAAAGTATTATAACTTTCATTATATATAAATCAAGTATAAAAACTAAGCTATAGTGCTTATTATTTGAATTTAAACATGGAAATTGAAGTTTAAAAAGCTTTGTCCTCTACATATGTAGATGAATGGTCTTCATACTTTTTCAACTCACGGAGCAACTTAAACTTGAACGTGCTTTCGTGGAACCCCTAGAACTAGAAAATATTTTCATAGAGCCCCATTCCATACAAATACTTCGAAGAATACATCTCAAAATAATATTTAAAATTGATCAATATGTTCTAGGCACTTTATGTAATGGCAATTAAAAGAAGTATTGCATTTATGATTAAACAATTACGATATAATTTTTTAATATGATTCACCGATTAATAATATTAATTTGTGATTCAAGTGTCACCTAGCCATGCATTATATTCAGTAACTGGAATATATTCTATTATTTTTTACACAAACTGTCAAAGTCTAGGTCTATTGAGATTAAATGCAATCGAATTACATATTCCGAGTTGAATTCAGCCACTTACGTTGAGATATATATTTCGCTTAAATACAATGTTCTAAATGACATTAAAAGACTTATAACTGTGTGAGAAAGCCCTTGTATTTTGCATGAATTTGCAACCTAAAACTTAGAAGCTGTTCTTGCTTAAATTTAAATTTCAATATCAACTCTCTGTTGATATGTTGTGTTCCCTTTCCTCTATTATAAGTGTTGTTTTCCATAAATGTAAAAAGGTGCATCTTCCATTCGAAAACCATTTAGTTTTGCAAGATATTATGCTAACTACCGAGAATAAAACTGTCTCGTGGAACCTGAGGATGGTAAACAATAGAATATTCACAGTCTAGTAGGAAGTTTATATATAAAGATAAAACGGTTTAATAAGTGTTGCAAAAAATAAAGTTATTACATATAAATAAAATTTCCAATTTTAATGGATTGAATGAGCTTTAGGTATTTGTAGCTATATAAATTTAATAGAGAGCGTGAATCCATTTTAAATACATATTTATATCTTTTCGAATTTTTTATTGTGACTCGTGGAACCCTTGGGTATGCCTTGTGGAACCCCAGGGTTCCGTGGAACACAGTTTGAAGACCACTGATGTAGAATAACATGATTTTTTTAGTACTTATTATTCTGAACCCAAAAATACATTACACCAGCGTTTCTCAAACTGTGGGGTGCACCCCCCCCCAGGGGGCGTGATAATCCTATAAAGGGGGCGAGAGCACATCGAAAATAAAAGTTCCAAAAAAATTAATTTACTGGAATGAATTAAAACAAAATGTTTTCTGTCATGACAAAAAATACACATTTACACTGATTTAATTTATATATATCATCTGGCAATATTACATCATCTATACTTTAAGCTATCTTTGATTCTATAACTAAATAAAAAAAAGCATTTTGTTTGATTTGCTGTAATTCTACGATGAGATATTTTTTTATTTCGTTTTCTTTTAATCTAAAAGGCTACTCTTTCAGAGAAAAAACAAAGCCCAGACTCAAGGAAAATTGTAGGAAGATAAAAAATTCATCACTGTCATTTAGGGAAGTTGTAAATAATATATTTTTTCTGTGCTTTAAACCATGTGAAAGAGTTTTATGATATTTCGAAAAGCACAGATGAATGAAGGATTATTTCCTTAAGATTTATTTTTTATGAATATGCTGAAACATATAAAGCATAATGAAAAACATTTTACACAGTTCATTTTTAAAACTAACATCCATATTTTTATATTGAATGCACTTTTAATCCGGTAGTGTTCGCGCGAGGCGCAAAGTAATCCTAGGCTTACGAAATCGTTAATTCCGTGAAAACTGTTTATTTTTTACCAATGACCTTGACAGTATCCTCCTATATGACAGTCTTCTGAGGAGCTCTAATGTATTTGTCAAAAATTTCCCTCTTTTTGAGAGTGTCAAACGTTTCTTTACAGTCTTAAGGTTTTTGTTCAGTTTTATTGGATTTTTTCTCAAGTTATCAAAGAAAAAATAAAAAGTTACTAAAGTAGATAAGTATACTTTCGCTTTATTAAATTATTCACTAGAATTGTGATTTTTATCTGTACAATAAAAATAATTATTAAAAAAAGGATTGAGGTGACTTAGTCACCCCGCGTGACCATTAACGTTAGTATCAAGTAGCGCCTGCTCCCGGGTTATGACATTTTGAAGAGTCTCCTGCTTTAAATATTAAAAAAATAACACAATTATTCTTCATAGGGATTTTACATTCTTTTTCATTATTTAACAATAATTCCAAATGCTAATTCTCTGGGGCTTAAAAAATTACAGTTGATTTTGCCAAAGAGTTGCAGTCCAGAGACTGCAATTGTGGCAAAATTGTCTCCAAACGTGGTTTCTACGATCGCAATTGCTGCTGGCAAAATAAGCTCTCTTCGCCAGTAGTGTAAGGCTTTTTACATCTGGCTATTTTGTATTATACTTTGTAAGATACAAGTAATGCTTTTTCATTCACAAAAACGTTTTTTTTTATAAATGCTTTTTGTTTTTCATGTGATTTTAATTTTAATTCAAAGAACTCTCGAGGCTTGTTAATGTACTCACCATGAAGCGTTTCCAAAGGTCTTTTAAGTTTATTACATACTGTCTGCTACCAATATATTTTTAAACAAATAACTCACAGGGGCTTTTTTTCTTCTTCATTTACTTCAGTAGTGGTAAATCAAAAATTTAAATATTTCTGAGAAAACTTATTTGATTTAATTTTCGAAACTGTGCACTTGCTGATGCTTTATTATCGTCGAATGTTCGCTAATGACTTAAAAATTTATCCATGTTTTTTGTTAATCTACTGCCGTAAATTCTTAATACTGTGAATTATAACACAAGCGCAAAGTTTAAAATGTACATTAGATTTGGTTGCTATAGAAGTATCGACTCGACCAAGACTAACTAGAATTCTACGAGGTACAGCATTTTTACATGTTTGGCCTAGACGTCTGATAAGTTAGTTGCCCTAACTAACGCAGACGTTCGCGAGAATGCTAGATATGCTAGATATGATAGAGAGCAACATAGATCATAGACTATTTTTCTAATGACATTTCAACATTGAGAAATGAATGACAAAGGAAATATATCTTTCTTTTAATATCATTTTGCAGTCTGAAATTTGAATCTCCAATTTAAAAATTAGGAAAGGAAAAAAAATAACATAATAACTATCCTATTACTTTAAAGTAATTTGCTTAAAATACATATTATTTAAAAGTAACAATTACAAAATTTAATACTTATCTTGTTAATTTGTTTGGTTTATAATTAAGTTCGTATTGTAGCTTTAGCGCCAAATACATTATTATTTAATTCAATACATTATTTTTGTATAAGGGAGGTGCGATAAAAATTATGATTGAAAATTGGGTTGCCAATTGTGAAAGTTTGAGAAGCCCTGCATTACACCCAATCTAATTAAGTAAAGGAAATTTTTCGTTTTAAGTCCAAAAATAGCTATATTTTATCAAACTCAATAAATTCTTTTTAAAAAGGAACCATTATTGTTCTCCCTTGTGTTAAACGTTGGTTTATAAAAAATAAAAAGTAATACGTAAGTAACATAAAAATAACTAAACGAATTCAAATGTTAATTTCTTTTAGTTAATAAGTTTTGGAATCAGACTATTGTAGTCCTTTGGAATATTTCACTTTAAAAGAAATATAATTTTAACAAAAATATGATAGTAAATAAGCATATGAACAACATAATAATTCGTAACGAATTATATGTACACAAGAAGCAAATAGTTTTGTTTTGTAACATAAATACATTCCATAGCAATTAAAAAAGATTAAAAAAGATTTATCATTTCCATCAAATAATTGCGCACAGTCAAATCAGCAATAATCATATGATTATACACAAACTTTTATGATCATATTATTTCCATTTGTTATTACCGCGATTGGTCAGAACAAGTGGTTGACGTGTAACAGGTCTATCCGCAAACCTTTTACTAATCCTCTTGTGGTAAATTCATTCTTTTTAACTGTATGTTCTATTGAAAACTTTCCTCCGAAGAAGAAGACTTGAATTATTCAAATGAGGGGTTCTATTTAAGCGTTGAAATTTAAGTATGTGAAGTTGGTCGACGGATAGTCGATTATTGAAAATTGGAGAATATCAGTGATTAAAATGTGCTTAAGAATTAAGACCGGACGTTATACAATTAAGAGAGATCATCAAGATGAATTATAGCATAGAAGTCCAGAGAGATCCAAGAGTAAGTGGAGTAAATTATATTTACATGTTAAGTAGCTTAAGCCGCGTGTGATTGCTTTTCTAAGTTATTTAGTGCATTTCCTACCTTTATTTGTGTGGTTTAAGTCAAAGGGATGATAAATTTGAATTTAAAGATTGTTATGGCAGATCTTTAATTGAACCCCCAAACACCATCAACCGCTAGTCAGTTGTCACAGATGCAATATTGCATTATCTTATTTTAAAATGAGCCAACGTGGCAGTTTTTGAGGAGTAAATTTGTGGTAAAAAGGATATTTTTCGTTAGGCGAGTAAACTAAAATATTGATTATCACGTGATGTTTTGGGGGTTCAAGTCATCAAAAGTTAAATTAAATCCCTCCGAAGAAAATTTATTGAGATTACTGCAAGTACCCAACATTTAAGGTGTGGCTATTTACAATCAAATGCAATGTTTATTTTACTTAAAGGATTTGGAAATAAGAAAGATGAAATCCTGTAAAATAAAATTATTCTAACGATTAAAATTTTAACAAAAAATAATGTGTGATATGTGTACTTACTTAAAATAAAGCATTAATTAAATATTTCGTGTCTGCGTTCAGTAAAATACTGTGTATTCTTCTTTTGTTTCTCAGAATCTATGTATGTGAAGCTCTATAGTAAGAGCTTAACATTGTGAGAGTGGTTCTAATTAGACATCCTTTCGATTTTACGTGCTACCTCTATTTAACTATATAATAGTTGACGTGAGTAAGTGAGAAGGAAATGATTAATAAGACAATGTGTGCGACAATAAAAGTTTGAGAATCAATAATATCAAGGTTTAGGGACGAGGAAATAAAGGTGAGAAGGTTTTATGGCAATGAGATGGTAATAAAATCTGAACAGAACTGGTGAAATATGACGCAAGACGTGAAATCGGCAAGGTTGTAAAAGGCGAAAACTTCGGTTGAAAGGTATAAACAGAAAACAAGAGGGCGTATGTTAACAATCTATAAAAAATATGCAAAATTAATTACAGAATTTATTATCATTTGTTAACCATGAGCAAATATCTAGTTTGATGAGTTCATTTAAGGTATTCGAACAAGCTGAAGTGACCACATTTTCGGTTAAAACACATTTTTATTTTATTGAATAGGGCAATATTTTGACTTTATAAAGCACAGTTTATTATGTTTTTAAGTTATCTATATAGAGGCCTAGTTACAATAAATTATACAAAACTAGAAAAACCTAGACGGAGTCTAATTTACAAGATGTGGACATTTAAATGGTTCCAAATCTATCAGGATGAATCTGGTAACTCAAAATATTATAAATGTATTTCTATGAAACTTTTTAAATCTGATATTTATATTATTTTCTATGGAATGCACTAAAATAATTCATACTGCATGAATATTTTATGAATTATGGCCCCGTTATTTAAATAATAGCCTCGTAAATATGTCTCATTTCTTATAATATTTATTTGCGACCAGTTCTAAAATTTTTATACTTCAATAAAATATTAAAATTTGAATACATTCTCTAGATAAATGTTGAGTACTTTATTTTAGTAATATTTTTATGTTATAAGTTTATTACTTTTTTCTCAAACTGCTTTAAGGTATTTTTTCAAATATCGCTAAAATTTTACTTATAATTGTGATTTATGAAAAATGTATATGATTTATTTTAAATATTGCCAATTAGGTATTAATATTTATTGGTATCGATTACTAAAAAAGCATTTATAATGTATTATTACGCTATTTTCCGAAAAAAAAGTACTTTAAACGTGTTCGTATACCTTAAGCTGCAATTCATTATTAGTTTCCCAGTTTCAATTTTAAATATGAAATTATAATCTTAAAAATTATAATTTATTATGCCAATATTTTTTTCCACAGAAAGGGTAAACTTTTTTCTTCATATAATCTATAAATTTGTATTTTATACATTGAACCTATTTTTTAAAACCCCTTATTAGTTTCAGAATATCAAAGTTAAAGGAAGCTAAAAAGGCAACATGAAGCGAAATTTTTTACCAGAACAGTATTATTTAGCAAAATGAGAGAAAGAGAGATTATTGCTTGTTTATAAAACAATTCATGAATTTAGTTGTTCTGAAATATTTAGAAAATCTTTTTCAGAAAACTTCTAATAGCTTCATAATCCAAATTTTATTTTTAACAAATTATTCATCAAATTCTTTCGTTTAAAGGAAGGGAGAAGAATAGGAAATTTTCTAGTTGTAATGTTTTCAACGATCAATAAGGATCCCTTTTGCTTTGAAACCATGATTTCTCATTTCTATTTCATTAGCCTTTGAAAAATTATATTAATTGTTCAAAATATTAAAACATGATTACTTAAATATAATAGCACGATGACATCACCTGAGCCTAAATTAGGAAAAGAAAAGCTATTTTTAAAACAAAAATGATGGAGATAGTACAATGGATATCAAGCTGTATTTAAAAGTTAAATTTTATTCAAAGCTTCATAGCTACCTCCCCTAAGAGTAAAATCATAATTTGTTACACATAGAATTATACAGCGGAAAATGAATAGATTAATGGCAAATTTTAAATTTAATTAATTATATATATTTCAAAACAATATATCTAGAAATGAGGAACGCGAATACGTTTTTCCCGTTCGTTCTATACATAAATATCTTTCACATGAACGCTCTTTGGTACAAAGAGATTTCAGGACTGGAATTATAAACTGTTTTGAAAAGTATCAAATACATTGTTCTAGAAAACAACAATCCTTTTCAAAAGCTTCTAAGAATCATGCTGTATAAATAAAATTAAATTGTATCAAAATTTAGACAAAAAAAATAATCGTAATAGTAAATTATTTACAATGGGAACAAATGAATTTAGTTTTTAATTTTTCCATAATTATTTAAACAATACAGAAATTAAATGTTTCCGTCTTCAATTTCAATAATATCTGCGATAATGTTATCTCAGATATAAATGCATAAGGTTAAAATCATAAGAATTTTTATCAACCCTGAAGAAAGAATATATTACTTTTTATAATAATATGCTTCAATAACTGTTAAAAATATCACTGAATCATTCTTCAAAATGCATTTTATTAATTACTACGTTAACATTTAATTTTTTAACTAATTTCATTCTCAAATTCATCTTTTACATTTTATAATAAACATAAGCAATGATGAAAAAGTATACAACAGGATTAATTTGGAAGGAACATTTAGTGATAGAACTGAATGCAACGTATTTAAAATAATTTAGATATTTTTAAACATGAAAGAACTTTTGAAATTAATCATATAAAATTGCTTCCAAAAGGGATTTTTTCCTGTTTTTGTCGTGTATCTTAAAATTTGTGACAAACAAAACACTTAATTATTAAATTTTTCAGAAACATTACTTTCTGTTCAATTTTTTGGAATGTATTACAAATATCCTAAATTTAATTTAGTAATAGGCTATAATATATTAATTTAGAATACTATTATTTCAACGAATATTTTAAAATGCAAAATCCTTACTGTATTTTGATTTATAATATTATTGTATTCCAATTGTTGTTGAAGCTGGTTTTATAATTCGAAACTCGGATATATAACTTTAAAAAAGTTTTGATTTTTGTTTGTTTGTTTTTATGGAAGTAAAAGTTTTTAAAATTCTATTTATATACCGTAAAGTAAAAGAGTAAACCTTTAAAGTCAGCATTTCAAGGGTTCTTTATCTGCGTTGCTCTTTTCTGATTTGGCAGTTAAAATATTCTTTTCTGGAAAAGTAAGAGAAGGAATTCCAGAATAGACAGAAAACAAGAATCTCCACTAGAAGTTTGGTGGAAGGAATTTACACATAATCACATCATGGTGTCAGATACCTGGTTCTTTTTTTTTTCAGATGAACTTTTTCTATCTTCAAAGCAATAGTTCACTGTTAAATAAAGAATATAAGTTGAAAATTCCATTTCAGATTATTTTATTTATTCTAACCGTGCGTACTAAGAAAATATAAAATCAAAATATATACCAAAACATTTTTTAGACTTTTAATGCGCTAGAAA
This sequence comes from Trichonephila clavata, assembly GCA_019973975.1. Taxonomy (NCBI): domain Eukaryota; kingdom Metazoa; phylum Arthropoda; class Arachnida; order Araneae; family Nephilidae; genus Trichonephila; species Trichonephila clavata. The sequence goes on along the minus strand of BMAO01020860.1, from coordinate 10,174 downwards.
AAGGTAATATTTTCTTTGTGCATTACTGTCTTCTCAGAAAATTCTATTATTTAAAGTCCCTATTAAACTTATCAAAATACCTTTAACCAATTCATTTAATGACAATATTTTCAAAAGAAATCATACTTCATACGTAATGCTTTATTAGATATCAGTTAGCAAATAAAGTTGTGAAAAGCAAAAAATGCATATAAAAAACTTCGACTAATGCATCAAAGTAAATATTTATTGCTCTTTGAAGTTATCTGCAATAATATATTTTCCTTCGAACTCAAATCAAATGATTTTTTCTCTTAAACACTGAAGTATCACTAAATTAGGGATAGCAAGAGCTGTGCAAATTGTATATCGCTGAGCATCATTTATGCGCAAGTGAGGGCACTGTAGAAACTGCATATATAATGCGTATTGTGGTTGCTCTGAAGTAGTTATTGCAATTGTCAGTATGGGTAAGCTGCCTGATTTAGATGCCTTTGATCACGGACAAATCGCAGATGCGTGACGCAATTTCCGAAATCGTCCGACAGCTAGGATTTTCAAGGTCGACAGTGTCAAGAGTATACCAAAAATACAAGGATGGTTTACTAAATACTAACGATCGGACAAACTGCAAAGGACAATTAGCCTTGACAATGCGTGGTAGAGACGTATCAGGCGTATTGTAAGTAGCCAGCGAAGCCAAACATTAGCTCAAATTACCACCCAGTTGAATGACAGTGCCAGTCGTACAGTCACTAAGCAAACTGCGCAACTCTCGCTTAACCGCATGCGTTTTGGGAACGGAGTACGAGCGGAGTACCATTGCTCTATGATCACCATCAGGCTCCACGTCTTGTCTGGGCAAAAGAGCACTCGATACGAGTAGCATGGAGTGATGAGTCTCGATTCCGACTACTTAACGCCAACAGGAGGCTGAGAATATGGCGTCAGGCTCTTGGAGCCATGGATCCTGTATGCTAGATTGGAGCTGTACAAGGGCTTGGTGGCTCAAACATGGCCTGGGGTGTTTTTTCGTGGCAATGTGTGTTTGGGATCTTTGGGTGCGTATATCAAACTCTCTCAATGCAATTCGGTACATAGAGTTGTTTGGTGATCACCTCTATCCGTTTATGCTGTTCTGTTATCCGCACAGTAAGTGAGTTTTCCAATAACTGTACCTCTCACAAGTCCCGGTTGGCTACTGGCTAGTTGGATGAGCATTTTCCTATAACTTTTCTGTCATAAATTGGCCACCTAAAAACCAATACTTAAATCCTATTGAGCATCTTTGGAATGTTTTGGAACAAGGTGTGAAAGACCATCATACAGCACCAACGAACCTTACTGAATTATGTGGACACCTTAAACCAATATTTGACAAGCTCTTCCCGTGGAACGTTTCCAGAAACGTTTTGAATCTATTCCTCGTCGTGTGGCAGCCGTTATCAAAGTCAAAGGGAGGCTCAACTCGTAACTAGGTAGGTATCCCTAATTTCAGTGGCTCTTCAGTTTGTTTAAATCCTAAAAGTGCTCATGCTATTGATTTTTTAAAAACCTAATAGTCATTGAGTACATATCAATTTTATGAATTGCGTTGCGATCTTAATATCGTTTTTCTTCAACTGTATTTAATTTTTATATTATTCACACTGAGAAAAGTTCCAGAACTCTGCTAATCCAAAACAAAATTAGAAGAAAATTAATGCTAGTTTTACATTTCAAAATATTTAACTAATTGTTATTCACTGTTTAATGTCTTTATAATGCATACTTGTATCGAACTAAATTTTTAAAAAGTGTGTGCGTGTGTGTGTCATTCAATTTTGATTTTTATTAATTAATGTATGTCTTACGGCTTAACATCTGCATATTGTTTGTCCTGAAGTTTCTCATATATTATAATGTTCTCCCATCAAATTATCTGCAACGAAGAATTATGTTTATCTGTTTACCCTCAAGAATTCATTAGTTCACGCAATATTTACTTCACCTTCGTAATAAAATTTTCTTAATGGCATTTTCCTTCAGAATTTTCTAACTAGGTTTACTTTTAACTGATTACTCATATAAGCATCAGCAGTCAATTCCTTCCTCCTAAGCATTTACGTAAAATATGAATTATGATTTCGTTGTTTTCGCCAATTAGTGGTAATCCTCCTTATGCAAATTCTGCTTGTTAATGAAGTACTATTTCAAGTAAGAAAATTGTTCTATTATATTATTTTGATTTCTCTAAATAGATTTGCATTGCTTCCGGATATCGCCAAACTAATAAATATTCTCTTTCTTTTTGAGAATTTAAAATTTTGGAAATTTCACTAAGTATTTTTCGTGGAAATTTCATTTTGCTTTTAATTAAATTACTTGCGTCGATAAATTTATCATTTTAGGAATAATTCTATTTACTCAAATTTTAATCAGCACGAATTTGCAACGTAATTTTATTTGGACATTTTGATGCATATAGTTTATTAAAAGTCCAAAAATAATTATACAAGCGGAAATATTTATTTACTTGCTAATAATATAAAATTTCTTCCATTGTATATCAGCGATAGAGTATTCTGGAATTTCTTGCCAAGCCATTGAAATTGTTACGATTCAAAATTCAACTTTGTAAATGTCTGCTCAATACTTAAGCAAATCGGAAGTACATTAAAATGGTTACAGTGTGAAGTTTCCCTCATTACTTCTGGTTTTAAACTTCAGATTTCTCGGAAATTTATGTGGCCTTGGTTATGAACTCGTGGCCGGTGTATCACGCGTTCGAGTCCTGATGCCACTGAAGAACCGCCGTGTAGAGGTTGATGATTCTCATTAAATTTGTCAAGTTCAGTCTTCTCGTAGCTTGAAGAGGAAGGTGCCAATTCGAGTTCGTCCTCCTCACTTGAACGAAGCTCAAAATTACGAGGGGCTTCGCTAACAGCCCTCGTGTTGCTTTTAAGTGCAACGTTAATATAACTCTCACTCACTCGCTAAAATTTATGAAGAGTACTAAACGATGGAACAAATCAATCCAACTGCCGGATAAGCGTACTGCCTAATCGTACCAGCTGCCGGATAATCTTCGAATTAGAGTTGAAACTGCCTGATTGTTTTTTAACTATCGCGCCAAAATTATAAGTTAAACAGAAGAAAAAAAATGAAATTAGAAACTCCTCTTCTAACACGAAAAGTTATGCAGCTATTTACCTCTCAAAATCATTTTTCATATTCATATCAACCACATTCTAAAAACTGAACTATTTCTGAATGTATAGAAGACCATAATTGTCCCCAAATCAGGTAAACAAAACTCTTCTTAGTCTTAGATCTTTTTCTTTGTTTTATCTGCTGAAGAAAATGACATTTTCAGCACATAATCGACAAAATGCAGTACTGATCAGCAGTTACGTAATTGTTCCTCAATGTTCCTAAAAATGAAAAATTTTTTAACATATTAGAATATAATCGTCTTTCTTAATTTGGTTGCATAATTAACAAGACAACAAAAGCATTCACACTATTTATCAATTCCAATCATGAAATGAAAATCCCCATGTTCTTAAAAAACAATTGCCTGAAATTTTCAAGTTTAAAAGTTCAATCAATAGAGATTCTGTGTTTAAAAAATACTTTAATCAAATATATAAAAATAGGAAAATCAACAATATAATAAAATAACTTTTACACTTTACTCTTAGATTGGTGTATATGAATTTTTTTTTTCATGTAAATGTTTGTCTCTCCGTTTTCGTTATAATTTTGTTTTTGGCATAAATTCGTTTAAAGCTGCATTATCCAGTGGCAAAGTCACTTTTTAACAAAGATTTTTTCAAAAGTGTTTCATTTTCTTAAATTTCGTAATTATATGAATTTAACCAATTATAACAATTCTTATAAAATTATAAAGTTGGTAATAATGTTGCAAAAACTTATAAAGAATTTACGTCTCTTCTTCCCTGTGACCCGGCTAGAGGTGTGGGAGGAACTAAATGATCAGACAACATGATGAACTTCAATTATTTTATTTATCACTATATTCAACTCAGACACAAACAACACTTTAACAAGATAAATTTAACCAGTAATAGAATGGAAGAGAGACGAGATTACATTGGGGAAAATATATTCAATTACGCGGCTCTACCTTTAAGATAACTTTATACACAGAGCTTACGTATTTAATAACCGCACTATTAGTTTAACTTTCTAAACATCAACTTGATTTAAGATCACAGTATCTGAACTCTTGCAGTCTTTTAATCTTTTTGCGTTGACTTTAACACGTCTCCAATAGTTAAACTATTTACTTTCCTAATATTCTAACTTCTGGCTTCCTGCACTGTTTACGTATACGTTCACTGCCGATTTACTTCACTTCCAATCTATTCACAATTCACTAACTCCCAAACTCGAGAATAAAGAATATATATATACATTAAACTTAATTTGCATATCACGCTTTCTGCCCTTCGAAAAAGGTTGGTTGAAAAATGCTGTCCCAAAAGAATTCCTCAGAAGTTAATGGAAGGACGTGTATAGTCTGTACTCAAAAACTGTACGTAATATAAACCAGTAATTTTGGAGGGAATGCTGTTAAAGATTGAATAGTGCAGTGTTTAGTTTGTTAAAAATTTCAGTCGGTGATTTTTCTCTACTAAGTGAACCTCGTGGAAGACCCAATACATCTGTGAAAATTGATGTTCTTAAAGCATTGGTGAAAATGAATCCAACTGTATCATCGGTATAAGTCCCAACATTTCTCCGTGCCAGCACTTAGCTACATGCGTCGTACAAAACAATTGCGAACTTAGATGAATTGAAATATGAAAATTTGCTGCGTCCAGCTTATTCGTCGGATCTTTAGCAACCGACTTACCTTTCTTGAGCATTTATGACAGTTTTAACGTGTTAAACTGTATGAAAATGAAAACAGCCTGAAAAATAGCGTACCAGAGTGTATGGATTCTAAAGAACAGAATTTCGTTAAGACAGACATCTATGTATTCTCGTTCAGAAAGGTGTATTGAAGTAAATGTAGCCTGTTTTGATTATTAAACTGCTTTTGAAAAAAAGATGGACAATTGTCATACCACTTGATAAGCTTCAGAAACCCTCCTGAGATCCTGAGCTAGGACTTCCTGAGGTTTTGAGCTAGGATTTATTAGTATTTTAATATATCAGAGTAGAGATAACTAGATAATAATGTGAATGGCTGAAAAATTTTAGTCCAGGCTGTATAGAGATTTCTTATCTATATATAAGCAAAATATTGTTATTATAGAAGAATTTTTCATAAAAGGAGCATGTTTTGCAAACTCCGTATCTATTTGAATCTAAGCAGAACTTTTTTCCAATATTAATGCTGCTGAAAATCGGGTGAGGCTCAGAATCGAAGTCGAAAAAATTTGTTGGATGAGGGAAATTGAACAAGATATTGACGGTTAGAGCAATATTAGGTTCATGTTTGTACTTAACGGCTTTTGGTACAGGTGAAATGAAAATTAATTATTCACTCATTAGTTCTCATTTTAATTATTTTTTTTAATTTTGTAAATATCGGATGTCGGTAAACCCTTTTACACTATTTTTTTATATTTTTTCACATAAACGTGTTGAGAATTTGGGGTGCGGCTTAGATTCGAATAAATACGGTATGTCATTTTTAATTCATTTTTTATTAAAAAAAATGCTGTTACATATTTTTTTCTTGTAATAATGTTTCTAAAACAATTTTATATGTATATTCTAATTTGACTGTCGGTAAATATAAAAAAAAATATCCATTTATACGGGGTTTTTTTCTTTTCAAAATAAAGGTTCCGAACATGGTCATCTTAAGTAATTTCTTATTATTGGGGAAAATATACAAAAAGAAGACATGATACTTCATTTAAAATGAGGGTGAAATAAAATTTTACAAAAGTTTAAGGTAATTCTTAAGTTAAGTAAACAAATTAAATTTTATTACTGGTTTATATCTTTTTTTTCCAAATCTAATCAAATGTACTTAAAACGTAACGAAAATTAACCTATCCAAAGCTATAGCTTTTATTTGATTCAAATGAAAAAAATTATGTTTTTTCTTTGGGAAAAAGAAAATCTTGTTATTTTTTTAATGTTAAAAACTTATTTTTTTCCCCGCCAGATAAATTTATTTAATGCATGATTATCCAACAGAACTTTCCTAATTTATTAGATTTTTCAAGCGAAATAAATTAGCATTTGCAGCTGAGTTTGAATAAAAGAAAAGCAAAATAATCTAAAATTAATGCAAAATTTGAAAAAATCGCCTTTCTAAAACAGAAAGACTAATAATAAGTCAGGCTAGAGTTACAAATGCAATTTTCATTTAACTCTCAAAAAAAGTAGTTTATTTTAATAAAACATTTTTAATTCTACATCTTCATTAATATATTATCGAATATCCTATTACACAACGCATTTTTGTAACTGAAAATACAGCTGCTGGAAAACATTTTTGAAAATATATTTGTAAATAAATATATGAGAGTGAAGGTACATTTAAACAGACTATAAAATAACAGTTCTGCAATACAATTAAATAACTTTTTTGTGATATTCAAATAGTTGTTTCTTTTTTCAAAAATGTAATCAATTATTATTAAAATGCAATATTGAGGAAAAAAATCATTATATAATTCATTGTGCATGCCAAAAGTTTAAAGTAAACTACTTAAGTAGGAATGCAAATTCTACACTGATACATAGTAATTTGATGGAGATAATCTCATTAATCGATTTATATAACGAGAAAAAAATCGACTCACTCACACATAACGATACTTTTAAAACTATTAGAACAACAAACTTGAAATTTGGCAGGCATGTTCTTTTTATTGAATAAAGAATCGTTCTGAACTAAAGTTTTTGGTTCATAATTCATAAGTGATTTTATTCCTCTTTTATTATATAAGAGTAGAGATATTCACGAAAACCCAACTAGTCTCATTATTTTAATCAATCGAAACTGAAAATAATGTGAATTTTTCAAAAGTTTTAGTTCAACACCGGTTTAGAAGTCCAAACTATATGCAGGGTGTCCCAAAAATAGCGCCCAAACTCTGCACAGAAAGATTCCTTGATAAGAGTACATAAAAAATCCCCGAAAAATTGTATCTGTAAGACCCACAGTCTACGAGAAAAATACAAAGTATGACGTGGACACATTAACTGCAGTATTTACAAACATTTAAAAAGGCAAATGCTCAAAGTGCACGCCGTGGTATGGATGAGTGCACACATCGCAGCAGTGCGGTGTCCATCGAAGTACAGGCAGCATGCTGAAAAGCAACGAACTCCGTTTGTGCAATTACTACGTCTTCAATTCTCAATTCTCGTTCTGCAATTCTTAATTCCTTAAGATTTCCCCATAGGAAAATATCCAATGATGTGAGATATGGCAATCGTGGCAGCAATAGAACCGGACTTTCAAGCCTGATCCGGGGGGGGGGGGCCATATCCAGCCAATCATGTACAGAAGCACAGAAATGCACCGGAGCCTCCATGCCTCTCCATGCATCATCATTTATTCATCATCCTTTATCATTCTTTTTTTTTGTAAACTATTGTTGGCCCAGGTACAGTTCCTTGGGAGTTTTTTATGTACTCCCAATGATGATGTATCTGGTTGGATGCTATTTATGGGACACCCTGTAAAGTCAAAATATTATTATTACAGATGCACTTTTTATAAAAGGAGAATGGTTGTAAAGTATTTTTTTTTTTACATTTTACTTCATTTTATTTATTTATTTGTTAATTTCTGATGAAACAGAGAGCAAACAGAGAGGAAAACGAAATAGCATGTCAGATTAATCTTATATCGATTTTACAACCGGAACAAAAATATCGATGAACTTATTTCCTTGAGCTTAGAATTTTGTATCGTAATATTAATAAGTACGACTCGGCATTATTTGACAAATTTTGTATAAACAATAAAAGTTATATAAAAAAATTAAAAAAGCCTTCTTTTCAAATTTTTAGTTATATAAACTTAATCTATTATATACTGTGAGATTAAGAATTCTATTATCTATAAATTTTCATCAGGAGCTGAAAATAAAAAATAAAAACATTTTCCTTTGAGTAGTAGAACAAAAATCTCAGTAGAATCATTGATAATGAAATTGCTTAAGACCAATTTAATCCCCTTTCGTTCTTGGTTATTTTAGTGCAATAAATAATCCTCTCGGTGAAATAAAGAGCTCAAATACATCTCTTTTTGGAAGATGGGATTCTTTATCCCTTCTTCAATGGAGTATTGGTTTTATTTATCAAGAATATGTCAACACACACACTTACATAAGTACATTTGTGGTAAACATCAAGGCAAGAAATTTTATGGCACGTGTCGTCTTTCAAAGTTTGATCGAACGTATTATATATATATATATATATATTAGTCGTTGCCCTCCCGCTTCACTGGGTATTTCATGATGTTTTATAAATATATACTGTTTATATATATAAAATATTGATATCTAAGTCCTAGCATTAAGAATTCCATTGTATTGAAAAATATACTTATACCTGTAACTCTCGCCTCTTGATAAAAAAAAAGGACAGAACTACTAATTTGTATTATCTAATAATCTCTAAAATTGAGTATAGAATGATGTTTGCACTTTCGTAATCCTATAACCAAGTGCATTTCCGCAAAATCAATTTTAGGTGGATCTCTACTCCATAAAATAAACATGGAAGCCAAATTTCAAATCGAAATCTAATAGAGCAAAAACAAATTTTTTTTTATCAATACCCTCCGTAATTCCTTTGAGAGTCGTTCTCCCCAAAACCGTTCTTAGAGGATTTCCATTCAACGAAAGAAAAATGTAAACCAAATTCCATTATTATAGTCCTTGTAGTTCGAAAAAAGAAATTTTTTTGTCAACATGCCCCAGTAACTGCTCCCCCCAGGAGTTGATTCCCGTCAGATGCATTCTTAGTGGATCCCTATTCAACAAAAGAAACATGCTTAACAAATTTCAAGTACATAGTTCTAACAATTCTAAAGCAGGATTTTTCCTATAACTCCCCTTGACCTCTCGCAACCCTCCTTAGGGGTCGATTTTTGTTTTACTCTTTGTTTGAGGAACTCTATTTCATGATAGGAGAACATGCCTACCAATTTTCAAGCATGTAGAGCGAATAGTTTAAAAACGGAAGTATTTATCTATTACGCTCCTTAATCCCCCAAAATGAAACTTGGGGGTGTATTTTCGCGAAACCCATTTTACAGCGGTTCTGTACTGAACGAAAGGAATCTGCTTACCAAATTTCTGTACGTCTAATAGTTTAAAAATGGGAATAATTATCTATAACACCCCCTTGAGCCCCCGCAACGCCACTTGGGAGTCTGTTTTCACAAAACCCATTTTGTAGCGGATATCTACTCTATGAAAGGAATCTGCTTACCAAATTTGAAGACCATGAGTCTAATAAATTAAACATGGAAAAAATTATTTATGACGCCCCTTGAGACCCCGCAACGCGACCTGGGGGTTGATTTTCACAAAATACATTATGCAGTGGATCTTTACTGAATAAATCGATTCTGTTTATCATATTTAAAGACTGTACTTCCAGGAATTTAAAAATGGAAGTAATTATCTATAACGCCCCTTAAGCCCCACAACGCCTCTTGGGAGCCGATTTTCACGAAACCCATTTTGTAGCGTATGTCTACCCTATGAGAGGAATCTACTTACCAAATTTCAAGACTATGCATTTAATAGTTTAAAAATTGGAATAATTATTTATATCTCCCCTTAAACACCCCTTGGGGGTCAATTTTCCCAAAATCCATTTTGTAGCGGATATTAACTCCATGAAAGAACTATGCCTACCAATTTTCAAGCCGGTAGGTCAAGTAGTTTAAAAACGAAAATAGTTATCTTTTACGCCCCTTAATCCCTTGCAACTAGGGTTTCTTTCCCGGGTTCCCGGGAAATCATAAGAATTTTGTACTTTTTCCATTCCCGGGAATTAGACTTCGTTCCCAGGATTTCCCGGGAATCACACGGGGCTTGAATTATCTATAAGGTAGCTATTTTTGACTTAACCTTAGATTTCTATTTCGGACATCGCTAACTGAACCTACTGTGGCAATTTGCGATCGTAGAATGTTCGCCACCCCAACTGTGGGGTAAGAGTGTAATATGAGAACGTTGGGGGTGAGAATTTTTCC